>PVLD010000125.1:193012-262905 GCA_004027595.1 Dinomys branickii | reverse complement strand
GGGTGGTTTTTTGTTGTTGTTGTTGTTGTTGTTATTGTTGTTGTTTGCCTGTTTTGTTTTTGTCTTTGGATTTTTGGTTTTTGTGTTTTTTCTGTTGTTGAGAGGATTAATTGTCTGACTAATTTCGCATGTCTGTATATGGGTTCATATATTTACACTTCGAAGATATCAATGGATAAAGCAATAACCACTGTTGAGACCATGTCACCTTGTCTATAGATTAGTTGTGATTGTACTGTTTTTTATGCTAATTGGTGTCTGTTTGTTAATATGTTTTTGTACTTTTATTTTTTTTTAATTAAAAAGAAAAAACCTTAAGAAATGTTTATTTCCTTAATCCTAGCTTTAATAGTCACTCTCAATCTTCTTATTTTATGACAGTTAGCATTCATTCTTATTCCTTTTTAGTGTTTTGATCATTGTTTTCTTCTTGTTAAGTGCAGAAAAAATAACAACAAAAATAACAATAAAAGGACATTTATCCTTTCACAAAACATCTTTTGCAGGGATCTCTGTTCATATATCTATAGATGTATAGTCAACATAGATAAGCTTAAATAAATCTGACCATATTTTTATGTAGATAACTTCAATTAACTCCATAATATTTCATGAGGCACTTTTCATGCAAACAAGTTTCAATCTACTGCACAAGTTTTAGTGGCAGCACAGCACCGCTTCATATCTTTCCATTTATTAAATTTGATTTCACCATACCTGTTTTTAGACACCTGGCTGTTTTCAGATTTTTCTACTTACAGTGCTGCACCGAGTATCTTTTTGAGGCACCTCTACCCAGCTGAGTGGTTACTTCGTAGATAAAATTCCTGACGGGCTTCTCTGTCAAAGGGTCCACATTAATTTTCCTTGTTAAGCATACCACACAGTCTGCCCTTCAGAAAGAATAAACTAATTTGCATTTGTATGCATGCTTATTCCCTACTCTCCCACAATTGCCAACATTAATTTTTATCAGTTTTTAAAAACCTTTGACAACCTGATAGATTCACCTATTTTAAATTGTAGATGATTGTTAGCGGTTTAGAAAAAGTTTCTCTAACAGGGATGCAGCCCGCTGATCAGCACTCCTTTGTCTGCTTATGTAACAACGTCCCTCTGAATGGACAGGCTTTATAATAATTTGCTTTTTGGGTCACTCAGTGAAGATCTGTGGGTGAGTTCAATTTTGTTTCACATAAAAACTCTGCTGAAATCATTTCTGAAGGAGGAGCCATGCTAAGGCCTACCAGAGAGACACAGCCAAGTTAACTACTAGACTTCATCGCCTGAATCTGGCTTCAGACAGTCTGTGCCCAAAATAATTTTTTGGCTAATTTTGAAGAAAATAGAAGAAAAAACCCCGAAAATTCTCTACCCTAAAACCAATAAAATTAAAAATAATAACAAATCTCAAACTGTCAACTCATAATTCAAACTAAATAAGTTTGAATCTATTTCCTCCCTATTCAGGGCCAGTGAAAAATAGACTCTACTTTTTATTTATTAGCACAATAAACAATATTTATTTTGTTTCCATTAATTCACAGTTTGTGAGATTTTGGAGAGGACCCAGGATAAAAGTAATCTCTGCTGAGCAAAGCTTTTCTTCAGGAGAGGAAAAGCAAGTTAATAATGCAAACAAAATAAGGGAAAAAGTAAAACTGCATAAGAGGACAAACTATGTTTAAAAACTCTGAAAGTTCACGGTAATCATTCATATGCTAAGGAAGCAACTTAGTCTTGTCAGCAACCACGCTAAAGAGAAACCAGGTATGGTGCTCTTTAATCTGAGTTACTTACCGTACTAAGAGTTTAAAAACTCATGTCTTTTTTTCTTTTGGTACTGGGACTCAAACTCAGGACCTTGTGCTTGTTAGACAGGTGCTTGTGTCTCAGAGCTATATCCTGCCCCCTCACATCTATTTTACTAATTCTGATTGCTTTTTCTCCTATTTGTGCAAAGGAATGAAATTGCATCACATTATTATGGCTCATGTAGAGAAATTTAAGAGCAGTTCAGTGTAACTTGGTTAACCTGAATTAATTAAGTTTACATGAATTCCTCAACCTAGCTCATGTTGTACCTAGTGCAGTTTAACACAATCTCCTGAATTTCACCTACTTGTCTAGGAAAGGCACTGAAATTAATTTTTGCCAGATGTAGGGGCCCACAATTATAAGCCCAGTACTTCGGTACTTCAGGAGGCTGATGCAGAAGGATCTTAAATTCAAGCCTAGCCAAAGCCACATTTTTTATCCTGAGACCTGGGCTCAGAAAAAAAAATTGAAAAAGGGGTTGAAATTTGTCTTTATTCCTAACTGGGAGCAGAGAACATTCCAGCTTTTGTTTTCATATACTACTGAATGTATCTATATTATTTTAATCAAGCCGGAGTATAAGTAGATGTCTTTTATTCCTGAATTGGGGAATGCATGAATTTTACAATAAATTCTACTGAACGCAGTATTTTTGTTTCTGGAATTTTAATATTTGCATATTCTCAAGTACTCAGGAAATCTGTTCAAGGTGAACCGAATCATCCCTACGGGCGTGGCCTAAGAGGTAATTTGTAGTGAAGATCTTTGCCAACAGGATGTGCTGAAGGGTTTTTCATCAATCAAAGTCATGGTTCCCAGAGTAGACCCAGATTTTATAAATCTGAAGGTTCGTAGTTACATATAATGAAGTGCAATCTTTGAAGACCTGTCTACATCTAGGACATTTTAACAGTGTCAATATTACTACTTCTCAAATAGTAGTAATGCAAATGGTTCTCTTGAGGTTTTTGACGACCTACTTTGTGCTAGGAAATGTGTTAAAGACTTCAATTAAAAACTTCTTTCAAACAATTTGTGGTATAAAAGCAATACAACTCGTGCAATGGTATTGCTATGTCCACTTTACAGCTAGGGAAACCACATTCAAAGGCACTAATGCTTTTGCTCAAGTAAAACATAGACAGGGCACACACCTGTAATCTGAAGATTCAGGAAGCTGAGGCAGGAGGGTCTTGAGTTCCATGCTAGCCTGGGGAGTTTAGTGAGTGAGTTCAAGGCCAGCCTATATTACGTAGTCAGACCCTGTCTCAATAATCAAAACAAAACAAAACAAAACAAAACAAACAATGCCATTCCATACAGGGAAAACCTGAGCTCTAAATTTCATACGTGATTCATGTCACTCCTTCCAGAATAGGGAGCCTCCGCCTTTTCTAAGAATCAGCATCTGGAAGGAGATGCTTGCTTGTGGACATAAAGGTGAATACTTGTATTACTTTATGGTTAAGAAGTATATTCTTTGATCATTAGAACAGCTAAGGTTGGAAGAGAACATGCCTCAGACCAGCTATACATTTTTCAACTGAAGAAAAATTTCACTTGAAATTGTTTTTCAGGTGATGAGATAAATTTACAAAAAAGATAAATTTCTTTTCTCAATTAGTGCAAACTGAGAAGAGATGGCTGGGATGGGAAATGATCGTCACTCACCCATGTATGCCCACGCCCAGCCCTTCTAACCCTCGAAAGTGAAAACAGCTCTTGCCGGCTATTTGTAACAGCAAGACAAGTCCCCTTCTAAATAACCTCTTCTCTGACTCATTTCTCTCTCAGAGACATTCTGGACGTTCACTGTCCCTGTACCCCCAGGTGGGCCACAAATTCAAGAACCCCAAATCCAAAATGAAATACTTCAAGGTATCTACTAAGACTCTCATTTCTGCAGTACAGAAGGCATCATACTTAGGTGCTTCTTTGTCATGTATTTCTTGGTGGTGGAGAAATTTGGGGTCCCCAGTGCCCCCCTGCCTGCTACTCAGCCCTCTCTCATCCTTTGCAGTTCATTGTGTTTTTAAAAACCTAATTTTACTTTTTACAACCATGAGGATTTCAAAGGCGCAGCCTATAAAAACCCAACAAAACACACTTTAGGAAGATGAATGGGCATCATTAAGTAAGTAAAGTTAATATAGGAAATAAATGTAGTTACAGCTGCAAGGAATTGAGCTTCATTAAACTGAATAAATACTGAACAAATACTGTAGCCAAGTTTTCATGAAATCCCCAGGCTTATACCTTAAGGGAAAGACTGTTTTCTCTGAATTTGCTAAATTACTTTAGCCAGTAAACACTGATAATAGTGTTATTTCTGGAGATTTTCCACTTTTGACTCTCCCCCTGCCCCCATTTGCAGTTGAAGTGAAAGGACAGGGTTGTGTAAGGTTGCATTTATGTTAATATGCCATTCAGTGAACAATGGCTTCTTATGTCTATAATTTCACAAAATGCTTATTCTCATGAGATGGATCAGAAATAATGGCCTTAAAGTGAGATTGGCCTTGGATTTGTTTTGATACATTTAAACATACATAGATTCAAGGGTACATGCACATGCACACACGCTTTAAGATCACAAGATTTCAGGGACAGGGTCATCTAATGGATAATCCGGACACCCATCTGATTCTCAATTGTTCCACTGCTTGTGTCAAGGGGTTGCCCACCTGTAATTGAACAAAGCCTAAGGCAGAAACCTCACTATTGCCCAAGGAAGCGAATGGCACTTTTGGACTTATATAACTGTTACAAAATCCTTCTTTATGTTGAGTTGAAATTTAGCTCTCTTTTTCTTTCAACCCTTTCTTGTATTACTATGCCGTTGGTTCATAGAAAATAAGCCATGTAGGGTATCATTTTATTCCATACTGTGTGGCTCTGGCAGCGGAGAGGGGATTTCTATCAGAATAGTTTTGATAGTAGGCAATTTTACACTTTAGCAGCACCTGTCACTTTTCATTCAATAGTCATATTAGTCCCAAGAGTAAACATTTTGCTGGGAGCTTGTGGGTGGAATGCAGAGCCTAGAATATCTTTAAAACCTGGGATCAGGGCCGTGATAATGAGAATTACATTGAAATAAGTGCTTTCCAGAAGCACCTCTTTTCATGAATCAAATAGGGCTAGTCTTTGGGAAAAAAATAAAAATGTGGAATAACATAGTGTCTTTATGGTTCTTCCAATAAATACTAACTAAAGAATACTATCTAGTTGAAATGATATATTTTGTGTGAAGGAATTAAAGTTGTGCTTTTCAAAGGATTCCTTAATAACTCAAGAGAAACTTTGATATTAATACTAGGCACTGGCATGGAAATCTAACATATCAAATTTTTAGCAAGTTAATTATCATTTTCCTGTGGCTTTTTCATTTAAGGAGGCTCATAGTCTTCTTTATTATTCATATTACATGCATTTTAAGGAACTTTTTTAGAGACAGTTTCAGTTTTACAGCAAAATTGAAAAAGAAGCTCAGAGATACCTCATTTCTGTCTCTTCCCTTCATGTACACAGCCTCCCCCATGCCAGCATCCCTGTCACAGTGGTATGTTTGTCATAACTGATGAACTGAGATATCATTATTGCCTAAAGTCTGTAATTTGCATAAAAGTTTACTCTAAATGCTCTATACTAGTTGTATGTCTTTTTAGCTTTGTAATTAGCCCACACGACACTCTCAGTGGGAGTATGAAGAATGCTCATGGTTTATTTGATCTGCTCTAAAAATATACCATAAACTGAGTGGCTTAAACTGCAAATATTTCTGTCAATTCTGGGAAACCCTAGAGAGGTGCCTGCAGATCCAGGGTCTGATGAAGCCCCATGGCCTGGTTTCCTAATAATGTCTTCTCACTATACCCTCATATGATGCCAAGCAGAGAGAGAGACAGAGAGAGACAGAGAGAGACCAAGAGAGAGACGGAGAGAGAGAGGGATCAAGTTCTGTGTCTTTTCTACCCAGCATAAGAACTGTACTCTCAGGACCCAATTACATCCTCCAAATACCAATCATATTGGGGATTGAAATTTCAAAATCCACATTGAAGTGGGGGCACTGGACACAATATGTGGATCTCTAACAATATGTAAATAAAATTAGGAAAGCTCTTGTCTGTCATCTAAGTGATAGATGTGGCTGAGGACGTACCATTCCACACACTGTGAGAACTATAGAATCTGTCTACAGAAGGCGCTACCATTGGCAGCAAACAGAATACTGAGCTAGATAACACAAGCTGTATTTGATTTCTCCACACAATCCCATTTCTTTGATTAATATCTGTGGTTGAGAACGTAGTTTAGTGTTGCTTCACAACCCGTTATTTCACAGTGGAATGCATTCAGTTGTCAGGACAGACACAAGGGCATCAGAGCAGTGTTCATTGTGTTAGAGTCAGAAATCATGCTTAGGTCTGAAATAACACGTAGTTATATAACCACCTTGAGAATTCCAAGAGCATATTTGCTTTACGTTGTCATTGCTAATAAACATTTGTTAGTGCATGTGTCATTTCCAAATCCCTTTGATGAGCTTTTTAAATGAGGTAAATTTGTATCTTCACTGAGGGCACGATAGGAATCAGACATTCCCCTTATGTATCATCCCTTCCCCAGCTTTACTTTTGAGGAGAACAATATGGAGGTCCATTAAACTGACTCACTTTTTAACTTGACCCACTTCTGTGTTAAATTTTCCTTTTGCGTTGAGATGACCTTTGGGCATTATAAGGAGGTAAATATTTCACACTACATATGTAATGAGGCACAGATGTTTCTCTTAACTTTCCATATGGTTTTTAGTCTAATAAATTTATATAGTACTCAATTTAGTAATCAGCATAAAAATATACTTAAATTCTTAATTTTTGTTCTCAGGTGGTTATTTAATGATTTAATGATTTGACTGGCAAGGGAAATAAAAAACCATGATAAAATCTTAAAAATCATTTTCATTATGGAGAGAAGATTTTGAGTTTGATTTTTGAGCCCTGGCAAAAAGGATTACAGAAAGCCACTCAATAGAAGAGTTGAATCCTAGAGTAGAATATTGATTCTGTTGAGCCTGATGAAAAATTGGAGCATGTGAAAGAGTCTTCATAAATCAGAAAAATCAATGAAAATGAGAGATAAAAAATATGACATTATGATAATGTCATTCAATTGGAGAACAACTATCAAATGATTTTTATGAAGGCATGGATATCAATAAATCCATAGCTGATGAAAATTAAGTTTGTTTGATTTGTTCCTTTGTAATAGAAAGATAAAATATAGTGAATGTCGATTGTTAGTGCTTAAACTGAACTCCAGAAAATTCTTATTTTGCACCGATTAACTTCACTGTGCTTTCTTTTTTCAGCAAGATTTATAAATCTCCTCTCCATAAAGCCTCTTAGTATTGAAGCAATCGCACACACTCTTGACAATATAGGCAAAACGTCAGAAATTGTGAGTTATTACAGTACAAGAATGTATTTCTCTCTGTTTCCAAGGAAAGCAGTTATACTTTCACACGAAAACCTTGCGTGCATAAATGAATTGTGAACAAGAGCTTTAGCCTTGACTTGTTTTGGTGCTGTGGTGGCCTATTTTATTTTTGTTCTAAACTGTCTAGGCACTTCAGTTACCCCGCAAAGGTCTGTCAGAAAGTTCTCTTGGCTATATGTATATTTATGATGATCTTCAAAAGCTAGTTCATATGTAAAACAAATGTTTTACTTAGAGAGGGAAAGACTTTGCTATAGTCACTCTCTCCATGAGCCCCTTCTTTCTTGATTAACCCTCCACTCCTTCTGTCAAACATGCTACTGATTCCTACTGCCACTACTAGTGTTTTGTAGGTTATTCCTCAGTGTTCCTGAGTAACTTCTGCTCCCGCTCTGTGAATGTGATGCTTAACAAGAGTTGATTATGCCTGTTCTAAAAACCTGTCTCCTTTACATTTGTATATGTAATTGTGTGATTAACTATGTAGATTTATTAAATATGAATATCCAGGAGAGCTGGTGTTTTTCAAAGATCTAAATTAAATATGTAGGAAGATTTGATAAAATTGCTTAGAAAATGCTGTGAAACTATAGTGAGTAAGACAACTGTAAAATGTTGCAAAATATGTATTTGAATATTGAAGGAAGATGCTTAATTTATATTGCTTTACCAGTGTCTGACACTTAGCTCAGAATTAAAGAGACAGAAATAGAAAAGGGAAATTCTGGTGAGCTTTGGGGAGTAGTTCGTATAAGAAGGACAACCTAGAGCTCTAATATTCAAAAGGAAAGGCTTCAAAGAGAAAACATCTCCTTTTGCTATATATTGGATCTAACTTGGCTCCCCAAAGCCCTTGTGTTAAAGGTGTGGTCCTCAGCCTGAGATGCTGCTGGGAAGTGCTGGTGCCCATAAGAAACAGGGTCCAATGGAAGAAGTTAGGTGCCCGGGGATGTGCCTTCCGGAGGACATGGGGACCTGGTTCCTCTGTCTCTGCATCCCAGCCACCAGGAGGTGAGCAGGTTTTCTCTACCTTTCACTTTTGTCATGAGGCACTTTTGCAGTTGCAGGCCCAAAGCAGCAGTCAAATGACTGTAGATCAAAACCACTGCCTGAATGGAGCTTCCCTTCTTATAAATTAATTATCTGATGTGATACACCACAGAAATGGAGGGAAAGCTGACCCAAACAGTATTTTATCAACATATTGACAAATAAATATTGATTTATATATTGCAAGTAAAAATTAAATGTCTGAGGTATTTGTGTTACTTTTTGAAATGATTTCTTGATCTAATTGTCTTTTTTTTTTTTTTTTTTTTTTTGCGGTACTGGGGATCGAACTCAGGACCCTGCGCTTGCTAGGCAAGCGCTTATTCCACTGAGCTATATCCCCAGCCCTTTTTTTTTTTTTTTTTTTTTTCCTGGCGGTACCAGGGATTGAACTCAGGACCATGCACTTGCCAGGAAAGCAGTTATTCCACTGAGCTATATCCCCCGCTCTGATCTAATTGTCTTCTCATTAACCTATTTCTTATTCATGCACACAAAAATTGTAGTTTGCTGCCAATGGTCATTTAATTTTACATAAACACTCTCCTTGAGGCTTGAGCAAAGCTGTCTGCTTTTCAATGTGAAAATAAAAAGTATAAAAACTGTTCTTTGAATTGTTTCTAAGGAGAACTTGTCTTCGATTCTAAGGCAACAGAGGTATGTACGATGATCAATATTTAATAATTTTTTTCATATGGTAAATTTCAAACCATAGAACAACACAAAGCAGAACAATACATTGTGCAGAAAGATATCCCATGTCTCTTGGGATCTTCATGTCATCCTTGTGTGAGCAGAAAACTTTGCAGGGACCATTTGGATTCTGCTCTCCTCTCATGATGTGTAGGAAACAATGCTGTGTTTCATAAGATTTGAGATGCTCAGCAATGAAAACTTACTAAATTTTATCAATGGAAATGCCACTACTAAAAACAGAATCCTATAAATAGAATGATTTCTTTTGTTTCCAAAAACTATCAGTATATTAGAGCTATGTAAAAATAACAATAAAAGCAAGATATTTCACGCAAAGTTTGAGGGTAAGATTAAGACCACAGTCTGCCTTTTATCGTGGGGCAAATACTACAGTTGTGCATGCAGTTCACAAGCATTCTCAGGCGAGAATACTGGGGCAGTGGCATAATTAACTGGCTCCAATCTTGGACTGGATAAAAGTACCTCGGCTCTGAGGGTCTGTTTTATCTCTATTCTAGCTTTTAAAAAATTAATATTTCCATTTAGTTTTTCTTAATTGTTTCATACCTGCTTCATATTACTAATATGCTCATTTATTTAAGTGTACCAATTATATCTGTTGTAAGTTTTTTTGTTTGTTTTTTTTGGGTACCAGAAATCAAACTCAGGATCTTGCGCTTACCAGGCAGGTGCTTGTGCTGCTGGGCTAAACCCCCAGCTAAATTCTTGGTTTGTCTGTTCCAGTAATTTTGCTTTAGGTAATCTTCCCAAGTTTGATTCGGGAGGCAGGAACCACCAGTTGATGCTAATTCACTGGCTTTTGTATTTTTTTTGAAGTTAGTTATTGATTGACAATGCTAAATGGTACTGAATTATTGATCCATAGGGAGATGTGCTCACTTTAATTTGAGTCAAGTTACAGTCTCCATCAGAAGGGCTGAATCCAAAATTCGTCCTAAAACAGATTACGTATATGATGAAACCCAGCAATACCTGCTCAAGGCAAACCTGGGAGTCCGAGGTGGCCTGTGGCCTGCACCCCCAGCCTCTCCATGTGAGGCACCACTATATTTCAGATTTGTTGTGACCAGCCTATTTTTAGGTACTGTTTTTGTCTGCATCTAAGTACAAGTGTGCTTTTATACCATTGCTGTGCTTTTTGTTTTGAAAAGTTACTCTGTGAAAAGAGATCCCATTCCTTGTGGCCTTGATGCTTCAAATGCTGAATATCTAAGATCTTGCCTGCTGGTGTGTCAATCCCAGTACTCAGAAAAATAAGTAAAGGTACAAACTGGCAATTTCTTAAAGAATACATATAGATAAATTCAGAACTAGTCTTTAAACTCCATAAGGACACGAACACCAACCACATTTTTGGTCCGTCACTGAACCCCAATTCCTAGCTGTGAGTTGAGCATGTTATAATGTTCACAAAGCATCTGTTGGATGAATAAAGAGAATTCCCAGGAACTGCTCGGTGACACTGAAATCTGTACAATCTTCTGTCATGGATATTTTAAAATATGTAATAAAAATGTGTAAGACTTGAAAGTTTGAACTGAGCAATTCCACTTCTTGGAATTTATGCTAAGGAAATAATGTGGCAAGTATACATTGATTTACATCCAGGCTGCTCACTGCTTAAAATAAAAGAAGATGGAAAACAACAAAACCACACCTGAGAGGGGGAATTCTTGAATAAACTATTTAAAATGATTATACTTCAGCATAAAAAGATAAAGCTTCAGCATCATATCTGAAGTTCCCTATTTTGTTACTAGGCATTCTTTATCAGGTAAAGGAACTTTTTCTCATTTATACTTTGTCAAGCATTTTTATATCATTATGCATTGAAACTTTTCCATTCAATGCTTTTCTAATGTAGTAAATTATACGTATAAATTTCTTAGCGTATCCTTCCATTTTTTTGTTATCTATTGTCTTTTTATTATTTATTTATTTTATTATTTTATTTTTATTATTTATTTTATTATTTATTTATTTCTATCTTATTTTAAAGATAAAAGAATGAGAACATATTAACAAATACACAGACACAAAATAACACAAAAACAAAACAAGCAATACAGAATTTCAATAAGGTGATAGGAAATTAACAATGGTTGTTGTATCACATATTGATATCTTCAAAATGGTTACTCAAATAAACCAATATAGGCATGTAAGATTGATCAAACAATTAAACATTGACTGTTCCTTTCAATAAAGCAATAGAAATACTATCTTAGCTATCCTGTGTATACACATGTACATATTTTTTCTCTTCTTTCTTTTCTCTTTTCCATTATTCCAGTTGTTCTTTCCTTTTGAGCAATTTCTTTCCCTTTCACAATATCTACTATACCTTTTAGATTTTATTCGCTCTTTCAGGTTCTTACAGTAGTGAGACTAACATAAATCCAAGGCTTTTATAGATAAATGTACACAACTAGAGACTGTACTCATAAGTGAAATAAATCAGACCTGCATGTGTATCTTCCCATTTGTTAAGATAAAGTCAAATTACCTATAATGTATTTTTATTTTTACACTGATGAATTTGGTTTGCTAATATTTTGTACATAACATACACATCTATGTTCATAAGTAGGGTTAGAATATGCTTTTCATTTTTATTATCAACATTGATTGGTTTTGATTTCAGTAGTATTGTACTAGCCTTATGACTTTGATGCATTCTTCTCTTCTCTTGAAAATTTTGTATAAAATTCAAAGTTAGGTAGAATTCGCCTACAAAATAGCGCAGGTCTTGTATTGGTAAATACTTTTCTTTTTTGGTGATTGAGTC
Source organism: Dinomys branickii (assembly GCA_004027595.1). Lineage (NCBI taxonomy): Eukaryota > Metazoa > Chordata > Mammalia > Rodentia > Dinomyidae > Dinomys > Dinomys branickii. The sequence continues at coordinate 251,027 of PVLD010000125.1, read as the reverse complement.
AATTAACGATTGCAGGTCTGCTTAGGTTTCCTTTCACCAGATACCTGGGCAAGTTACGTGTTTCTATGGCATCGTTCATTGCACCTCAGTTTTCAGATGTATCTGCACAAGTTCCATGAGACACGTTTCCACCCTTCTCACCTCACAGTACCTCTGGTTATGTCCTCCTTTTCTTTAGAGTATTGTTTAATTCTGCCTTTCTTTTTGAGTTGCAGAAATTACCGATACTATTGGCTTTCTCAGAGAAACTAGTTGTGAATTTACTGGCCCCTTTTATTGTAGTTTATTTCCTACTTCTTTTAGTTTTGCTTTTATCTGTACTTTGCTTAATTCTTCATTCTTTGGATTTGTTCTCAGTGCTTGTTTTTCTAACCTCTCACACTGGTACCTTCACTCATTAAACTTAAGCCTTCTGTGGATTTAATATAAACATGAAAAGATACAAATGCTTTCATTTCCAATTAAATGCTACATTTAATTATATTTACCCATCAAATTTTGATATGCAGCTTTAATTTTATTTCTTTCATAAAACAGAGTATAAACATATGCTCTTAAGCTTAGACTAATGCTGATAGAGCTTTGATCCTCCTGCCTGCTTCATATAAAATATTTTTATTAGCAGAGATACATTCATAAAATCATTACTGTTTTTGTGTTTTGAAAATTGCTATTATTTAAAAATAAATTGATCTGGAAGCAGAAGAGACCTAGCATAGCAAAGGCAATCCTGGGCAACAAAGGCAAGGCAGGAAGCATCACAATCCCTGACTTGAAATTATACTACAAAGCTACTGTGATAAAATCGGCATGGTATTAGCAAAAAAACAGACCTGAGGATCAATGAGACAGATTAAAAGATGCAGATACAACTACCAACACCCTTGGCCAACTTATCACTAACAAAGATGTTCACTGATAGCTTCTTTAACAAATGGTGCTGGAAAAACTGGCTCTCTAAACTAGACTGAAACTAGACCCATGTCTATCACCATGCACTAAACTAATGTCAAAATGGATCAAAGATCTAAATATTAAAAGGGAAACACTACATCTACTGGAAGAGAAAGTAGGTGGAAGTCTTGAAGACATAGAGGTGGGCAGAGAGTTCACGAACAAAACCTAGCCTATGTGGTGAACACTTAAATTTAAATAAATCAATAACTGGGATTTCATCTTATCAAAAGCATTTGAATATCAAAAGATATCACCCACAGAGTGGAAAGAAAACCCACAAAGTAGGAAAAAATTTTAGCCAATTGTCCCTCAGACAGAGGACTTCTACCTAAAATATATAAAGAACTGAAAAAAATCAGACCACCCCAAATTCAAAGACACCTGAGATGAAGAAATACAAATACCTGATAAATATATGAAAACATGTTAAACATCATTGGTCATTCAGGAGATGCAAATTAAAACAGGATTGAGATTCCATGTCACCTTAGTAAGAATGGCTATCATTAACCAATAACTAATGCTGAAGGGGCTATGGGGAAAAAGGAACCCTTCTCCACTGTGGGTGGGAGTATAGACTGGTACAACCACTATGGACATCAGTGTGGAGATTTCTCCAAAACACTAGGATTACAAGTCCCATTTGATCCAGCTATTTTCCTTCTGGGTATTTTCCCAGAAGAATTAAAAATATCATACTACAAAGATATATGTGCACCTATATTTATAGCAGTACAATTGGTCACAGCTAAATCTTGAAAACAACCTAGATGTCTGTCAACTGAGGAATGGATAAAAAAGAGGAGGCATTTTTATACAATGGAGTACTACTCAGCTATAAAGAAGGATAAACCTGAGATATTTGTAGGGAAATGGATGAAACTTGAGACCATACTCATAAGTGAAATAAATCAGTGTTGCATGTGTAAACACTGCATTTTCTTCCTAGTGTAAGAAGCTGAAAGAGTTAGTAAGGCCTACTATGTTCAAGAGATATTGTGAAATGGGAAGAAACTGCTCAAAAGGAAAGAGAAACTGGAATGGGAGACAGGAGAAAAGAAGGAAGGGAAAGAGATAAATACATAAGTAAATATACAAACAAACACACACAAGAGCATTAAGATAGTTATACTAATTGCTATCATTTCCTTGAAAAGAAAGGTTTATGCTGACCTTAACTGATCCATCTTTTATGCATATACCTCGTAATATGGGCAACTACTTTGAAGATAACAATATGCAATGTACTGACCCTTGTCACTCTCCTGCAGTCTTGTTTTGAATTTTTATACCATTGTTTTTATTTTTTTGCTTTCTTTAAAACAAAAAAATATATAGTGAGGAATAATCGGCTGATCACAAGTTTGAGTGTGATGAGATTTAACAGATATTACACAGTTGCCCTACAAATGAATGTGCCATTTTCCTGTTTTCAGGCTTTTTTCTGGAACATCTGCTTCCTTAAGACCTTGCTCATGTCTGGTCTGATCAATATTTACATTTGTGTCATTCTCAGGAATATTGTAGTATTATTGTTTTAATTTGTGGATCCTGATCAATGAATTTGAGCCATGTTTTGACTAGTCATTTTGAATTCCTGTTTAATGACTAGTCTATCCATTTCTTTAGGTTTTTTGTTTGAAATGAGTTGTTATACATGGAGTAGAGGTTATGGGATACTTGTAACTGTGAAATATAAAAATAAATCATACAATAAATATCCAAACAGTCCTCTTAAGGGTGAAGAAAAATAACATGACCTTTACGTTTCAAATTTGCTCTGTGTTTTCCTGTGATCTCATCCCTTCTTATCTCATTCTGTGGTAGTCACTGTCTTATATTTATGTACTTTATTGCCTTGCTTTTCATTATACTTTTATTACATATATTAGTATCTCAATTTATTACTGGGTTTTTATGTTTTTTAAGTTTACACAAATAAAATAATGCTCTGTTTATTGTTCATTTTGTTCTCGAGAGTCATTAGTGTAATTTTGCTGTAATTATGAATCACTTGCTATATTATATAAATAGCTGAAAATGTATCTATTCTACTGTTGATGGACAGCTGGGTTGTTTCTGGTTATCTTCCATTACAAAGCACATAACTTCAGCTATCCTTGTGCCTGTCTCCTGATACACACCTGCAGCATTTATCCAGAGGGCAGCAAATGGAGGTAGAAATGACAAATGGGGGAGTATACGCATTTTTAGCTTTCTTAATGTCAAAGTGTGTTTTACAAATTTGTTTAAACTATACCTCCACCAGCAACGTGTAAGTGTTCCACTCACTCCACACTCTTGCTAAAACTTGACATGTGTTTATCCATTACCTACTGAAGACCTCCTATGTGCCAGGCCCTGTTTTTAGTGCTGGAGATCCAGCAGTAAACAAAACCAGCGAAAATCTATGCATTTGAATTCAAATTCTGTGGAGGAGACATGAAACAAGATAAATAAATGATGTATCAGATATTGGTTAGAGCTAAGGTGAAAAAAGCAGAAAAGGAGATATAAAATATTTGAGGTAGGCTTTGTAATTTTAGTGTCCAGTGAAGGTATCACTGAGAACATGCTTTAAAGTTAAAACAAACAAGCGCAAGGGAGCAAGCCAGGAGGACTTCTAGGAGAACATCCCAGGCAGGAGGAGCAGCGACGCAAAGGCAGGTTGAAACAAAGCAGCAGGGTGGAATCTAACCCGGAACCAGGAGCCAGATGATCCACAGCCTATAGGACTTAATGAGAAGTTTAGGGTTTACTGGGGAAGGTGGGCGGCATAGGGGTTTTTGAAGAATAGAGTGATCTGGTCTCATTATTAATACCATCATTTTAATGACTATGCTAAGAACGGCTTTCAGGGAGCTGGAAGCAAAGTAGAAAGGCCAGCTGGAAGGCTAATGTAGTAAATAGTCCGGTTAGGAGATATCATTGGCCTGGACTAGAGGGGTGATAATGGGGCTGTGAGAAAAGAAAAAAAATCTGCATATACTTTCAAAGCAGAGATGAGATTACTGAAGAACTTAAGTTTGGGTATTAAAAAAGAGAAGAAAGAAAAGATGACACCAAATTTTTTGGCCTGAACAAATAGAAGAATGGCGCTGTGCCTAAGCAGAAAGCTAACTTGGGTTTTTGGCTGACTGAGTAAGGAGTCCAAGGGGCTATTAAGAGTCAATTTTAGATACATTGGGTTTTAGATGCATATAAGACACTCACATATAAATTCTGGAAGACATATACAAGTATAAAATGGTAGAGTGGGAGCCCGGGTTGGAGATATATATGAAATCCATTATTCTGAAGGAGATCATCTAGGGTACTAGCGGAGATAGAACACAGAAGAGGTCCGAGGGCATCCCACAATCACAACTGTTAACATAGCTATGGACTGAGTGTTTGTGCTCCCCTCAGACAACTAGGGTAAGGTGCTAATTCTTTTTTTTTTTTTTTTTTTTTTTAAGGTGCTAATTCTTAATGTGATAGTGTTTCTTTGTGGGGGGGGAGTTTTAGGTCTCAATCATGGGGGGATTAGTACTCTTAATAAGAATAGATGTGTGGGAGTTCTCTGCTCACTGTCTGCCATGCAAGAACACAGCAGGAAGGCAGCCATGTACAGGTCAGGAAGAGGACCCTCACCAGACGTGAAATCTGCCAGTGGCTTGATCTTGGATTTTCCTGCATGACTGTGAGAAATAGACATTGTTTAAGCCACCCAGCATAGGGTAATCTGTTATACCAGCTCAAACTGACAAAGAAACATAATTAGTAAGTACACATTCTTATGTGCCACACCCTGTTCTAATACTTTATCTACAATAACTAATTTTACCATCACAATAATCCATAAGATAGTGTTATGTGTGAACATGTTTCATTCTCTCCAACTTACACTAACATTTAATCCATTTAATCCAGATATTAAGAAGGGAGACCACAGGAGACCTTTAAAAGGTGATTAGAGGGCTCCCGTGCGAGCAGATTAATCCCCTCATGTGAAGAATGCATTAGGGAGTTCATGTGTTTTCCAGAAGGTGGGTCTGTCGTGAAGCCACTTTGGCTTTGTTTCTCTGTGCTCACCATCTCTTGCCATGTGATTTCCTGCAGCACCTCGAGATCCTCAACACTGGACCAGAACCATGGTCAAAATAAACATCTTTTCTTTATAACTCACTCAGTCTGTGGCATTGTGGTATTAGTGACAGAAAATAAACTAAGAGTAGTAGGAGGAATATTAGCCTCATTTTATAGAAGAAGAAACTAAAGCTCAGAGAAGCGCAGGATCTTGCCCAGGAGCACACAGCTAGTATACAGTGCTGAGATTTGAACCCAGATAATTAGACTTCACAGTCTGTGCCAGCAACAATGTTACTATTTATTTCATTATTTTCCAGTCTGTTAGCTGTGGTTTTAATTTTAATTTCTCACGTGACCATCAATGTTGAGTATTTTGTGAGATGCTGATTATCATTGAGGTTCACTCTCCAAAATCTGTGCCAGCTACTCTCTGGCAGAGGATTAATATCTAGAGTATACAAGGAACTAAAAAATTCCTTGACTCAAAACTTAACAGAAAAGAACAAGTAGTCTAATCAATAAGTGTGCAAAGGAACTAAGCTATTTCTCAAAAGATGAAGGACAGATGACTAACAATTGCAAAAAAAGAGGTTCAACCTTGTTAGCCATCAAGGGAATGCAAATCAAAGTACGGTGAGTTTCTTGTATGCCCCAGTCAGAATGATGATCACCAAACATATAAAGGAGTAATAAATGCTGACCAGGATGTATATATAAAGAAATCCTTATACACAGTCAGTCAGAATATAAATTAGTACAGTCACTGTGGAAACCAGTATGGAGGATCCTTAAAAAATTAAGAATAGAACTGAAATATGATACAGGTGTACCCCTCTTTGGCATATACTCAAAGGATTTGAAGTCAGCATGTCACTGTGTAGAGACACTTACCTGCATTCCGTTTTTTTTTTTAACATGATACAACTCACAACAAGCTAAGTCATGGAATAGGCCTAGGTGCCTGACAATGGAGGAGTGGATAAAGAAAGTGTAAATACATCTAAGAGAGAATTATTCAGCCATATAAAAGAACAAAATCATGTTATTTGTGGGATAATGGATGGAACGAGGGGGCATCATGATAAGCAAAATAAGTCAGATTCAGATAGATAATTATTGCATGTTTTTTCTAGTACATGAAATGTAGGAGGGGAAAATGACATGAAAGTAGAAGGGAGGCAGTTAGATGAGGGGAGGGGCTCAGTGTCCTGGAGGGGAGAGGAGAGCGTGACAGAAAGTACTAAGAGACACAGCGTGGCGTGCGCCTGTGCAACAAGGCCACGCTGAAAGCCGATTAGAAAGAGTCTCCTTCCAGTGAAACACAGATGATTTCCCTTATCCGTTTTTAAAATCAGTGGGTAATTTAAGTTCTTTGGCGAACTTCCTCACTGATTTATAGAAATTCTTTGCATACTCTGGATACTTGTCCTGTGGTAGTTGTATGTCAAATTACAATTACTTTCTCCTGTTTGTGACTAGATTTTTCTATTGCTTTTATGGTATTTTTGTGAAAAAAGTATTTAAATGTGTCAAATGTATTGATTCTTTCCTTTATGTATTTTTGTACTACAGGAATCTTTACGAATTCTGAGATGATAACATTTTTCTTTGGAATATTTTATAATCCTGTGCTTTTCATAGTTACATCTTTAATCAAATCTGGATTAAAAATAAAAAATAATCAATGATGTTAGAGTCAAGATAGCTACTCTGGGTGGTCGAACAGGAGGGTACAGAAAGGGACCTGAGGAGGGCTTTTGTGGTGCTAGTGATATTTTGTTTTGTGATCTAAATGCTGATTACACAACTGAGTTTGTTTTATGCAAATTAAGTGAGTTGTACACTTACATCTGCGTTTTGTTGTGTATATTTTACTTCAGTGAGAAGCTTAAAAGTCAAATCTGGCAGTCTTTTTCTTTTTACTTGTGAATTTAGTCTGTTCACAATGTTGTTTACTTTTGATATATTTGAATCTGTTTCTACCAACTTCTTTCTAATTACTCTGTGTGTTCTGTGCTTTTTAGGTTTGTTATTGTTTCCTATTTCCTGTTTTCCTTTGTAGTCACGTAGGTTTTTCCTTTTCTACTTCCCCACTGGGTGGGAAGTTATGAATTCTGACACACATAATTAACCTAAGTGATTCCTAATATCCCTTAATGAGGAACTAAAATCCTTACTTTGATTTGTGGTTTTTTGTATTCTGAGACAGGGTCTCACTATGCAGTTCAGGCTGGCCTTGAACTCACTTTGTAGCCCAGCCTGGCCTCAAACTCATAACGATCCTCCTGACTCAGCCTCCCGAGTGCTGGGATTACAGATGTGCATCTCCATGCCTGGCCATCTGTTTGTTTTTGTTTTAATAATTTATGTTCTCTTTTCAAATTTTTGCTTCCATCTTTTATTTGTTTAAATCATTTTATATATATACATTTTATAATCTTTATCAAACTACATTATCAGAAAATTTAGGATGTAATTTCATTGATGGCTATTTCTGCTTGTGATTTGTTTTCTGTGCAGTTTTATTTTGTACTGTGAGGTAGTATTGGCAAAAGTGACATCTTTGTGGCATTGGCTAAGAGTGTGGCCTTCCAAGGATGCTTTGTCTCCTTCTCCTTCTCCTTCTCTTCCTCCTCCTCCTTCCCCTTCTTCTCCTCCTTCTCCTCTTTCTTCTTTTCCTTCTTCTTAATTTTTTTGCTTTGTTCCAGGAGTATTTCCCATCTATTATTATGTTTTAAATTGATTTTTTTCAGTATGAGTCTGTTGGATTTCATAGGCAATTTAAATTCAAATTACAAACTCCCAGAAAGTCAAACTTGAGGCTCAAATTTCTTAGGGATACATCTTTTTTCAACCAGAACACACTACTGCTTTCTGAGACATTATAATATGGCAGCTCGCATTTAAGAATGACTTACCAGATAAATCTTGCCCATAAACCAGACATAAAAATAGTTATCATCATTTGCATCCTCTCAATTCAATCCTTGTTTATATCTAAATATTGACAGTCTGCTTCTTGCTACCAAAATACCAGATACTGGGGATACAGTAAGGAATAAGACATAGTACTTGTCTTCAAGGGGTTCAAAATCAAATGCAAGGGTTTGCAATTTTGTTATACAGAAACAGCCAAAGCTGAGTCCAGGCATCTCAAAATTCTCCCCTCCGTACCTGTGACAGGCAGGCAATGATCCTAGAACTCTTTTCAAATGAGTTCTGAAATAATCATAGAGTAAATTTCCACAGTCACTGTCAATTCATCTGTGTCATCGCTTATACACTTTTGTCTTCTCTGACCTAGAAGAAAAATTGAAAGCACCTGGTATTCCTACCAAAGACAGCTGACTTCCAGGATCAGAGAAGACTGGACATTTTCAGGATGGGGGGAACAACCAGGCTCACTAAACATTTCCCTGAGGTGCCTTAGACTGCCCCATGGTCTACCTGAACTAAGATATGGCACTTCCACTTCGTGCTAGTCTAAGCACTACACTGGGAACCTGTGAGAGTAAAAGAAAGCGTAAGAGAATAGGCTTTAAATTCCAGTAGGACATTACCCTGAAATTAATAGAAAGAAGAGGCCATTTGCATGAGTTCTCATTAGGCCCACTGTCTCTCCTGGTTCTCATTAGGCTGCCCTGATTTCATCTGGGTCCCAGGTCATTGCTTAGTTTCTTTTGGGGACTACACAACAAGGTCACTTTGAGTTCTAGAATTCCATGTGGAGAAAAAGAGAAAATGTCAATAATTAATGAGCAGTCAGAGAGATACAGCTTCAGCACCTCCTTCACTGTGGGAAAATCCTTAGTCCATCAGGTTTGGGAGTGACCAGCAATAGGTCAGCATCTAACTTTCTTGAGTTCATTTTCATATTTTTCACCAAAGAATGCTTATCTCTGCTTCTGAAGTGTATGATTTTATGAGAAGAATTGGTTGTTTTGTAAATAGAAATAAAAAAATGAAGGTAGAAGTGATTCTCTTTTTACTTTTTATAAAACCCAGAACTTTATATTTTTCTCATGTTTTAGAAGAAGGAGTGAATAAATGAAAATAATTCAAAAGTTTTATTGATAGCAAAAGTTACTTTCATTAATCACCCCTCCTCATACTAGTAACTCTTAGGATCTGGTGTACTTACTGTTGGGTCATGTAAAGAAAGTATTGGGTTACAAAGGCAGTTTAAACTGGGCATGGTGGTGCACTCCTGTAATCCCAGCACTGGGGAGGCTGAGGCAGGAGGATCACTGCGAGTTCCAGGTCAGCCTGGGCTACAAAGTGAGCTCAAGGCCAGCCTGAACTGCATAGTGAGGCCCTGTCTCGAAAAAACCCACAAAAGACACAGTTTGAATTCCAGCTATTTGTAAGCTACACAAACCTAAGAACTTGAAGTCATGACCTGGTTACATATACTGCTGAGGAATTTAATATCTGCTGTTCCATTTGTTATGTAGCCCTTCTGGCAAACACAGGAGCTCGGTGAAAGGTAACTCCTATCAGTTATTTATTCCATGATCCTCCCAATGTCTGGGATGTAGGGATTCTCCGTTATTAACCATTGGAAGACAATAAAACATGACAACATTGTGCATATTACTTGTACCTAATGAGCAATGAGAGTGTTAATGCCACACAAATTATTTATTTTTAACCCTACCAGGGAAGCTAGATAAAAAGAAGAATGTGCTACAGACGTCTCTTTTATCTAAGTCATACAATGGAACTTAATGGTAATGTTCCATTTTCCTTTTAATGGGGTAATATGACATGCTTTGGGGCGTCCTTTCTAAATGTGGACTTCAATGCCTTAACAGAGCAGAGAAAAAACCAAGAAGGAAAGACTAGAAAGTAGGAAGAAAATCAGAACAGTGTTGACTTTCTCAGAAAAACCAAGGAAGGAAGAGTTTGCAGAATCAGTCTGGTCTACAATAACAAATGCCATACTGAGAACCAGCTAGGAAAGACGCAGAGATGGAAAACATGGAGGGAGAAGACAGGGTTAAGTTAAGTGTCTAAGGAGAGGCCAAGCCCTGCTGGGACAGGAGAGGAAAAGGACCCAGGATCCAGGCTAACAGACTTCCCGCCCACCTGATTGTCTCCATGAAGCTGAGGACAGACCATGAGGGACCATGACAAGGGAGGGAAAAGAAAGGAAAACTTGTCCTTGTGACCTGAGAAAGAAGCAGGAAGTGCAGTGATCGTGCCTCTAGTTTTGAATGGCTCTTTTAAAAACGCTGTACAGTGCTAAAATCAGCTTAGCCTTTATTTTTGATAAAAACATCCCTAGGATTGTATCTATACTAACCACTTGGACTTTCAAGGGTGCCCATCTGTATCCCAAACTTGTGGCATCAGAAATGTAACCCAGACAAACGAAGCATTTTGAATGCTACACAGATGTCAAAAGTAACTGTGAGCTTTGGGAAAATCTGGGCTACCTGCTTAAAGAAATGCAAGCTACACGGGAATATGGCTAATTCTGTAACAAGTTCTCCTATTTTTAAGGTCCCTGGAAAACGTTATTTTTCTATTTTTATAAACTATCACTTAAATTAACCTAGATTTGAAAAGGCCTCTTAGTGAATAATGAGGACGAAGCTTCAGTAAGGTTGATTATATGCTAAAAATAGCCTCCCTGTGTGAGGTAGGTATCTTTTCACACAGTACGCAGACGAGGTCTGGGCGGCTCAGAGAGGTTAAGCCAGGCATTCAGAATCACAGCGAGTAAGTGGTGTGCGAGGACTCCAATCTGGCTCAGCCTAGTGACTGATGCTTTCTCTGGAATAAGGCAGCATGTGAATCTCACTCTGCATATCTTCCCACAGACTGCTCTTTGCTATGAGGTTCCTGAGCAAGCATTTCATCCCTTATGCTGGGAATTATCATTCAAATGTCATCATAACCTTGGAGTGTATTTCTGGTCCTGTGAGTACTGAGGAACATGTTATCCTTTTAAAACATATCACTTCCCTCAGATAATGTCAATGATTTTTTTTGTGGGATCTGACTTAAATTGATGCATCAATAACAAAATAATGAAATGATCAAAATCCAATTTAAACTGCTGCATCAGTATGAAAGAATAAAATTATCAAAATCCACAGGCTGTAACAGAAGAAAAGCACACGGTAGCCAGATAAATTTATTTGGCCCATAATGATGACGGAAAAAAAAAAAAGGACTTAGAATTAATGGAGAAATGCTTACATCATGATTGCAAAGTACACAAAAGTATTGTACATGGAGTTTATTCTTGACTAAAATAGTTGCAAAAGCCTAGAAAGCAAAAATGCCAAAAACATTGTCATTTACAGTAGTTGCCTTCAGGTAACAGGGTTTTCAGTTACTCTCATTATTCCGTGTCATAGTTACCAGTAAACTATGAGAATTGTATTATTTTTAAAAATGAAAACGTACATCAAAGCCACCACGGGAACCTTTAGTCCAGTGGCTATGTCTGGGTCTTTTAAAATCAAGACAGGAAAGTAAACCCTCCCACCTTAGAAATACCACCTTGTTCAGGGCAGAGAGTGGGGACTAAACAGGTGCCTAGAAGTGCCACAGAGAAAAGTCAGTTTGCTTTCTCATTCCAAAGAATGGAGCTGTCTCTAGTGCTGCGTGTGGCAGTTTCCACTCACTTGTGTCCAAGCCATCTGGCAAGTTTCCACTCACTTGTGAGCAGTCACTCTAGATGCTCAGGGGCTGCTCATGAGCATTCGGTAATGAAAGAGAAGAGATCGTAGTAGTGCAGCGTTTCCAGTTGGCTTAATGTAACTCCAGGCTAATATACTTAACTTCCTGCATTTTAGCAGATGCAAAGAAACAGACCTGGGCACAACTTCAGAGGATCAAAGCCCCTTTCCAGCCCCTGGGCCATATTCCCCTCGGGGGACCACCACACCCTGCCTCCCCACAGCTCTCCTGACCTCCAGCAGCCGATTCCATTTCTACAGGAACAGAGAACAATTTATTCAGCTTCAATCTGAGGAGAGGAAAAACCTATTGTCTAATATTAATTCTTGAAGCAGACTCAAAAACAATTTTCATTCCTTGCCAAGGTCTGGGGCTTTGAAAAATATTAATGTAGACAGTCTTGGAAATATTAGGAGTTGGCAGTCGTTGTAAACATCCTGAACTCAGCAAGGCATGAAAGGAAGTCTTGGGGTGAAGTATGTGTTATCTTACGTGTTGAAATGTGTGTCAAGCTTCCTGTGGGGTAAGGGCTTAGGCACACCTGGGGAATTATGGACATGACTTGAAGACGCTGTTACGTTCGCTTGAAGCAGATCTGCGTTGTAATAAGGATCAGGTTTATCTGGGGAGCTCTTTTCTTATTTTAAAGTAGGCTTTTACATCTTCAAGGTTAGACACATTACTTGGATTTACAAGCCTGTTGATGACAATGGTGAGATGAGTTGATAATGCGTTTTAGTACCTCCATTTCTTTTCTGCAGATTTAATTTTTAAAATGTTTTTGCTATTTTTCACAGCTAGCGTGGAGTATGTCTCCACTGCTTCTTTTTAAGCTCTGCCGTAAGATTAATAAACGTTAGCATCTTAACTAATATATTAGCATATGAAAATCAGAGTAGCACTTTAACACTTCTTTTCATTGTTAGAATTTTTATTGGTTCAGGATAGTAAATATCAGTGCACAGCAGCTCAAAGCTGAAGGATCTAGATTAGGCAGAATATTTTTTATTTAATTGACTAGTTGTCTCAGGCTCTATATGCTTAGCGGTATTACCTCTGCATGTGTCAGGTCTCCTACAAGGGAGACAGTTGGACAGCGCTATAGATTCCCTGCTCTAGTCCACCTTCCATCTTGTCTTTCCAAAACACAGGTGTGCTCATGCCATTGCTTATGAATCCTGAATGCATCTTTACTGTCTACGGAATAAAAGCCAAACCGCTTAGTATCACTTTGCAGCCTCAAGATTCTTCCAGATCTAGCAACAGGCTGACCTTTCCGGTGCTTCCCCTCCTCCCCTCAGCCCCTCAGCAGTGAGTACAGAATGAAGAGGCTGCAAAGGCCGCAGCTGAGAAGCTTTTCAGGGAGTGGTGGTCAAGGAAGAGGTGAGGGACCAGTTAGCAGGACAGAGAGCGCTGTCTCATGCTAAGAGCTGGGCATGTACCTGGAGAAGGTGGGGAGGGGTCACTAGGCTGAGGCTGGACTGCGGTGGTACAATACTGATTAGCTGTATCTGCAAGGAGATTCTTGGCTTATGGGAGAGAGAGAATGAACAAGACCAAAGCCGGAGAGGAATGGAGAAAACATTCCATTCCTTTTTCTTCTAGGAACGGCTTCAATGGGCAGGAAGCACAGCCCCGTGGGAAGGAGAAATGGGTCTTTTTCTTTGGAACACCAGCCGTGGGCCTGAATTCCTGTGTCCAGCTCCCTGTTCCACCACTGTCTGCTCTGTAACCTTGGTCAGGTTATTTTGTTTTTCTGTGCCTTATTTTACCCACTGGTAAAATGGAGATATCAATTACTGGAAGAATACATAGTTACTTACAAGAAGTAAAAATGATCAGGAAGATTAAATTTACTGAACTGTTTGCACGTCACGGGTCTTTAACAATCCTCCCTGTTGTTACATTATTATGAGTTGGGACATTGTTTCTTTACTTGCTTTTTCTTTCTGTTTTTCTTTAGGAAACAAGAAAGCTTAGAAAACAGAACTGACTGTAGTGCAGTGATCAAGGTGACCAACGAGACCCAGATTGCTGATATTTTTCCTCATCGGTGAAAGTTCCACATCCTGGTAGCGGCCCCTCAATCCTGGGCGCACTGAGATGGTTGATCACCCGGGTTCTGGAAATGGAAATTATTTACAAAAATATCATTGAGCTGCTTGGCAGCATCAAAGTATCTTTTCTTGTAAAGCCTACACAATCAAGTAGCAGAGTTTCATATGGTCTGAACTAGTAAAAAGTCCTAACATAGCTGATAGAAAAAGGCACCATTTGTATGAATTTCCATCCAGATACTTTTGTCCCTTTAGCTCAAGAGAAAGAAGAGGCTGAGAATATGTTTTGAGACCTTCCTGTGTGCCAGGCCTCAGACTATCTGCGACATGAGGAGTTCGTTGTTTTATCTTGTTTGATCTTCATGACTCAGAGCTTAGGAGAATCCACATAGAGGGAAAGAAGGAAATGTGTGCCCAGGCCGAGCAGTAATGCCCAGGAAAAGGAAGGAGAGCCCGAAGAACCTATGCGATACAGCTAGATATAAGGAGGAGGGATCCAGGGCCTCGAAGGTGGAGGCAGAGCTTCACACCTGGCAGGAGAGAGGCCGTGTGTCACCAACTCCCCTCATCAGTCTGGAGGGGCACAGATACAGGCACGCCTCTGGAGCAGAGCTCAGAGCAGCCTCTTTGGGGTGGGAAATAGCCTTCTGGGAGGAAGTCAGTGTCTCACTGTCTGAAGCACAACACCAAGATGGTCAGGAAAAAACAGATTCGACTTGCAAAGAAAATTTATGAAAACACAGGAGAAAGAAAAGGACCAAGTTCATTTAGTGTTTGGAAAAGACTCAGGATTCTTTATTCATCTGAAGCATTTCTATTAAAAAGTTTTTAATTGTCTTTGATATGTAATCGCCTTTAGGGATTTGGATCACACAAAGGCATTATGAAGTTTTGTTTAGGGAAGTCACCCTCTGAAGAGATCTGCAAGGGGATTTTTTAAAGATACAATCCTGTTTCCGGGGGTAACTTTTTTACTGGGTCAACCAAACACATCAAACACAGATTCTTAATTACTTTTTTTAAGGTACTTGGTATTGCACCCAGGACCTTCACACTGAGCTACACCGTCAGCCCCTTTAAAATATTTTTATTTTGATATGGAATCTCATTAATTTGCCAAGGCAGGACTAGAATTTGCATTCTCTCTCCTTCAGCTTCCCAAAGTGCTGGGATTACAGGCATGAGATGTTGGCTTAGATTTTCAGTTCTTAGGAGGAGCTGAAGTAAAATTTAGTAAAAGTAAGAGAATAGAAGTAATTTTCAATTTCAAAGATACTGTGATCGTGAGTGGTTACCAGCCTCGCAGGGGAAAGTGAAAAGCCAGAGGGTTTTTAAAATAAAGATTTTAAAAATTTATATACATGTGTATAGTATTTATAAAGTATTTTCTAAAGTCCTTGATATTTACATTAAAAAGAGAAACATTTTCAAATAGAAAATGAGAATAACTGTATCCCACATCCTAAGCTGTATTTCTACACTTCCCAGAGGGAAAGTCTGCCAAGGGAGGGCCCTATTTTGTCTCTGAGTTTCAGATAAGAGGAAGGAGCCACTGCCAGGACTCCAGCAGGGAGGAGGGAGAATGGCAGCCTGGGCTGTGCCGGGCCGGCGTCTAAGCAGTGCATCACCTGTTATTGGGACCCTGGGATGGGCTTTGGGTTATTGTAGCCTGAATTTAATGAGTCTGTAACCTGCACGGCCCTGGGAGAGGGAATGAATGAGTGGCTGCCTTTGAGGGGTTTAGAGAGCTGTGCCTACAAAATAAGAAAAAGCTATCAGCGCATGAATTACTATAGTTAGTAAAACACTCAAGGTATAATTGCTAACTTAATAAGGAAACACCTTGACCCCACAGAAAAGTGCAAGCGTGATTTCTCAAGTCGATCAGGAATCCCAGAAGCACTATTCAAATAGTTGTTGCAATACAGACAATAGGAAGACAAGAGTCAGACAGCTGTGAAGATGCAAATCTGGCCTCTCACTGCTCTGTCAAGACATGTTTTTCTTACTGATCTAACACAGCTTCAGCTTGGTAGCTACCCTACCTGAATTCACTGAAAAATTGTCTATATCAAACTGTGTTCTCTTAGCATTAGATTTTAGGCCATGGGATAAAGTACTCTCATTATAGATTAGAAGCATGCCCTGCGAGATAATTGCGAGTCCTAATTCTAGCACTCAGAATAAAGCAAAACAACCAAAACAAAACCTAATGTGGATATGGTCTCTGTTAGGAGCCACAACCACTAGGTAAAAGCTAATGTGTAAAAGCTATTTTAATTTTGACAACAGCTCTATTGATTCAGCAACAGCTATATGGTGAGTACAGTCAGCCTTTTATATCTTCAGGTTTTATATCTATGCATTCAAACAACGTTTGATTTAAAATATTGTTTAAAAGGCGTAGGCACTGAACAGATACAGACTTTTTCTTGTTGAACTCTTTCAACAATGCAGTGTAACAACTATTTACTTAGCATGTCCATTGTATTGAGTATTCTGAGTGATCTAGAGATGATTTAAAGTACAGAGGAAGATATTCCTTAGGTTATATGCAAGTACTATGCCATTTTATATAAGGGACCTGTAAGGGTTTTGTTTCTCTCCCTCTCCCTCCTCGTCTTCCTCTCTGTGTTTGTAGCGAGGGAGGGTGGGTGGCGGCTATAGCCAGTTCCTTGAGATACTAAGGGGATGATTATCCTGTCACAGACTCTGATGCTATGGAGTAGAAGCTGCTCTTCTTTTTACTTATGAATGAACTTGGTTCATCATCTCATATCTCTTCCTGGCCATGCTGGTCTTGCGCAGCTCTTGGGATTTAAAAACCTTCCTTGCTAAGGAATGTAAACTACAGCTTCAAATTTTTCTCTCTCCTGATCTCTGCTCATAGCTCTGTGGAAATCATGGTGACCACAACTGAATTTTACCTATTTAAGTTCATCTACAATGCATGGTAAGGACATCACTTTGTGTCTTTGGGGACAGGGGTTTATTTGAGGAAAGGATGAACCCAAAGCATGAGCAGTCACAGTACAGTCACCTGCTGGAAGTAGCCCCTGCACCAAGCAAGACATGAAGCTCAAAAATCCCTGGAAAAGAGGCAGCCTTCACCCATCTTCATGGAGTCCCATCCCACCTTCTCCTTATTCATTTTTTCTCTACATGATGTCATATTGTGGATATAAATTAAGCAAAACAGTAGGAAAAATATTACCAAATAACCTGCGTAAATTTTCCTAAGCATATACGATATGAATCTCATTTTAATGAAGCAGATTTATACCATACGGCTCATGACATAGTAAGTGTAAAAAAACGCTTTAAAAAGGTAAAAAGTAAAATAACAGAATTTATATGTAGGGACAGTTCTCAAAATGTGAAAGTGAACCTTGGGATTCCTTGGGACTTTTTGCAGGAAGATCAGCATGATTTACAAAACACTGCACTGGAAGACATTCTTTTCCTTCTTTATTTTCATCTTCTCACCAGTGTATGGTAGGGGTTTTGTAATGCAGAGATTACAAAATGTGTGATACCATAATAGACTGAATGTGGAGGCAGACAGGAGAATGCAGCTGCCTTCTATTCAAGCAGACATCCGGGAGATTCGTACAAGTGTAAACAACGTTATGTTTAGATGTAATAGGTTCATTATTGCTATATTAACATAAATTACTAAATATTTCTCAACTTCTCACTTCAAATTTCTGATGTAATAAACATTTATCCATATAATCAGGGGTGTGCTGGTAAATGTGTGACAGTTGGTTCTCTGCGGAGGGGGAGATTTAGCTGATTCCATAGTGTAAATTATTTTCACTGTGGCTGACGGCGGACTACCTGGGATGAGGAGTGTGCGTGTGGGATTAGTTCCAGCTGGCTCTAGCACCCTGCTGGATGCAATTTAT
The DNA here is from genome assembly GCA_004027595.1 of Dinomys branickii. Classification (NCBI taxonomy): domain Eukaryota; kingdom Metazoa; phylum Chordata; class Mammalia; order Rodentia; family Dinomyidae; genus Dinomys; species Dinomys branickii. The sequence continues at coordinate 233,341 of PVLD010000125.1, read as the reverse complement.
GCAAACAAAAGCACTTTGGGAGGTCTCAGTCATTTCTAAAAGCCTAGGGGGGGTCCCATCAAAAACTTGAGAACTAACAATGCATAGTGTAATCACACTTTGTTTAAAAATACAGGAGCATGGAAAAATTTTGAAAGGCTATACCTCCAATAACAATTACTTCTAAAGTGGAGGAACTTAAATTTTACTTAACAAACTTCTACATGTTCAATTTTTTTCAAAAATAAAAAGCACAAAATTCAAGTAGAGAAAGGAAAAAAAATTCATTTCAAGGTCTAAAACTTTCTCAGCAGTCTTTGGGCCTATCTGCACTGGTAAGGTGCAGCTAGTACGGGCTAGGTGAGGCAATATTTCTTCCAGCCCCATAATTCTAAGACTCAATGGTATTTCCCCTCGTTTCGGCTTACAGCCCCTCACTTACATAAGTACTTTGGGGATGGACCCTGCCATCCCTCACACAACGCAGGTGGCTCCTGTGAGGAGGCTTTGTCTGTGTCTCCCATTCATCCTGGCCTTTTGTGTGCTCACACCTAGTTCTTCTTTAAGTCTCAGCTGAGGTATCTCTTCTTAAGCACTCATCCTCTGAACCCGTATGAGGTCAGGCTTCTCCATTACTTACACCAGAAGAGCACAGTACTCTCTCTCTCTCTCTCTCTCTCTCTCTCTCTCTCTCTCTCTCTCTCTCTGAGTAATTAATGCCAGGTGTCTGTAATGACAGCAGTGTCCATGTGACTGAATTTCACCCACTGCTCTGGACCTTTACCAAAGAGAGCCCCAAGATTTATTCATTTACCCCACAAATATATAGTGAGCACCTACTGTGGAGGACCACCTGGGTGACTCTCCTTGTAGGACAGCAGTTGTCTCCAGTTTGGCTGAGCCTGACCCTTTTCCCACGTGTTGACGTGTACAGAGCTGCCTAGGACCGTTCCTCATCCCTTCAGTGGGCTTTAAGCAGTGCGTATCGGTCTAGCCGAGGTGCTGATGGTAGTCTTTGAAGATGGCAGTTATGTTTCCCTGGCATTACCCCATTGTTCCCACGAGTGGGATGAGGCTGGATGTGTGAGCCAGTGCTCCACACTGTCAGTTGGCATTGAGCCTCCAGCCTCAGGACAGAGGCTCTCACTTCCTGGGGCTTAAAAGATTACATATCAGAGCTGAAGCACTGACCCCCAAACATCAGATACTGTCTCAACCGTGTTACGCAGATCACTCTTTCTGCATATCCTTCTCTCTGCATATGGCAGAGGTGATTTCAGGCCTCCTATGCAGCACAGCTCATGATGCTCATCTACTTCCCATGGTTCTCACAGTCACTCATCCTCAAGCCACTCCTTTCCTCATGAATGAATAAAATCTGGATTTGGCCTTGATTTGGGGCCTTTATTCTGGATGGCCATCATCATGGCTGGACTTAGGACCCCTTGGCTCCCCATAACAACAAATGTATCTTAGTGTCTTTATTCTTGCCATGAATTGCACTGGAAGTGGTAGATTGGAATTAACTCACTAGGATTCCCATAACTTTTCACTGGATTACAAATATAAACTTCCTAGGCCACAACGAGGACTGGGAAGGGGTCTCTGCAAGCTACAATGTCCTGGGTGTTTGCTGGGCACTGTAATAGAACAGTGAACAGAACACAGCAAGTCCCTGCTCACAGACTTGTGTGTTTCACAGAGACCAGTGCCTTGCTCCATGACACACACACGTGACACTCTGCAAGCAGACCCAGACCAGGAAACCACCACATCCAAGTCTTGTGCTTGTGTATTACTTGCCTTACTTTCCAGGTGCTTAGGCGGCGTGAAGGCAAACCCTGAGACACATGAGGTAATCTCAAGTTCTAGGAGGCCTCGTGCCAAGCATTAGTAATTCTAAAAGTCATGGATCCTACCCAGTAGAAGATACTTTGGTAAAGATGAACAGCGCAGCTAAAAAAGATTAAAGTAGTCAGACTCAGGAGCATAGCATACGCAAAGCACAGCAAACTTGACCTTTGTCGTGTCACTGATGCAGAGCCATGAAAAACCTCCTACATCTTTAAATATCATGCATCTCTGAACCATTTGGAGGTAAAGGCATTTTAAAAAAATAATGTGCCTGAGAGAGGGAGAAAAATAATTCAAATAGGGCATTGTTGTGAATGCGCCCCTGTCAGGAAAAGGTCTTTGTAGCTAAAGTGAAATGGCATTTCTTCCTTAATGAGGTGAGCGTTTATGAAGAGCTATTATGTATATTTTTCAAAAAATAATAATGTAGGTCTCTTCTGTGATGCAATAAATGTCTAGGTTCGGTCCACCTAGCCTATTGTCTACAATATAATGCAATTTCTAACATAAGCATCTATGAATAAACTGAATTATATTTTACAAGTTGGAATAATTCACAAAGCTGTAGTTAACTGCTTTTCTTATCAAAGATTTTGTAGGCAAAATGTGAGTATATAACCATCTTGCCCCAATTTCACCTAATAAAACAGAAGTTTATAAGAAAGAGAGCCCACATGTTACACAGTGAGAACCAACTCAGGGATCGGATGACACTGTACTTTGAAATTCAAGCCCAGCTCTTAGTGATTAAATAACAGGAATGTTTTGTGAATTAGATAAATCTGGATGTCAAAAGAATACAAAAAACATTTATTAGTGATTTCTAAAATTTGGAAATGAATTTTAAAATGTGTAACTTCTGTTCAGCAGATCCATGATTAAAATCATCTAAGTGTTGACCTGGGTCAAAGTTTGAAAGGCAAAGTGTGATTTTATGATATATGACTGACTGTGAAATGTAAATGTTTACAGTTTTTTTTTTCAAAATGGCTGTTCTTGTGAAGTTTGAACTTCCTGTGGAAATTGCCCTCTTCCAGGGCATGCTGTGCCGGATGATTCTCACAGAGCCCTGCAAGTGCCCCATCCCCCCACCCCCAGGATCAGGGCTTGAAGATGCTTGAATGTTGATGGCAGGAACATTTTATCAGGCAGATCCCTGGCTCATGTTAAGCTTTGGGGCCTTTCAGTCCATCGTGCTTGGGTTTACTCCTGGTAAGTGGCAACCGTGTAGGCAGAGCTGGGGGGCTGCCACTCACCTAAATTCTGTATGCTGACCAGAAAGGCAGATCTGCCGATTCCTTTATTGGCCAAAGTGTTTGCTAGAATCTGTATTTGAAAACGCTGCTCAGTGAGTTGCAAGGCTGGACAGTGGGATCAGGAAAATGTGTTTGGGGTCAGCACCTTCAATTTGGTTTGAGGTTCTTTGAATGATAACTCTTATTAAAGTTACTGGGAAACTAATAGTACACCTAATATTTTGTTTAAAAATAAAACTACTTTTAAAGAAAAATCACTTTTTTGGTGCTCTGCAGTAGAAGATGAAACTTCTGATATAATTTAAAATTGAGCATTTTCTTTTTAAATAGAATTCCTAAACTGAGGTCTTTTTTAAAAAGTGATAGAAAATATAACTTTGATTGCAAAAATCATTAGTATATTTAGGTGACACAATACCATCCTTTCTTCTAAAAGGAGACCTGATACCTAACTCCTGGAGGTTAAAACTTAAAGCATAATCTTTGAACAAATGAAACATTCAGGAAAGAATCAACCACTTAAAAGCATTTCAAATGCTTAGAAGCCATATATAAATATTAATATTCATATATATTCAAGAAGTGTATGTATTTGAGAAGTGCATATGTTCAAGAAATATATGTATATTCAAGAAATCTATATTAAGGAATATATATTCAAGAAATACATACATATGTATCTATTCAATAAGTAAAATTAAGCTACAGATAAACATACAGATTAGAGCAAGTCTTAAAGATGGCTTAAACCAGTTCATATTCTGTCATGACAATTAGGATAATTTCTATAACAAAAATCTGCTGGTACGTATTGTTTGTCAACAGAAAGATAGACGTGAGACATTAAATGATACCTGGGTGATAGATTTTAATGTCAAATTGGAAATTAATGATGAATTTCCATTCTTTTTTTCCACTTCACTATAAAGCATTGAGTGACTTGCCTGAAATGAAATATTAAATATGCTTTTGGAAACAGGAACTCTTTATCTATTATCAAGTAGTTGAATATAGTGACATTGGACTGTAGAGAACTTTTGGCTTGTGACACAAAGGTGCTCTTTGTGGGGGATTTGTTGAGTAAAGTACTCTAAGATGACAGCTCTTGAGAATGTTAAAGATTCTAAAATTCCTGACATGAACTTGCAGAATATTTGTGCATAAATTAAACTTGAAATACACATTTGATTTCAATATACTTTTGTATAATTCTAAAATATTATTAAACTGTGCTTTAGCAACAACTCCTAAGAAATAGACATGGTAGCCTTTCCTTTAATGCATACATGATAGAGAATGATAATCAGGATCACTACCATTTAATACACGTTGTAGCCTTAAATGATGAAATTAGATATTTTATGTCAGACTCTCAAGCCTTGACTATTGACTGTAATATTATTTTTTGGGATTCCAAGTAATTTTACGTAGAGGAGTGGAAAATAATTTTACCTTCTGTACACTATGGGGTAGGATGGGATAGCACAGGATAGGATAGGGTAGGGTGGGGTAAGGTAGGGTAGGTTAGGACAGGATAGGACAGGATAGGACAGGACAGGACAGGACAGGACAGGACAGGACAGGAGACATAAACACAAGGTCCTATCTATTCTATACTTAGCAACTTTCTAAATGTATTTCATGAAATCAGTCATGTATACATTACTGCATGAAACTGGAGGATGAGCGGTAAGTTCTGAGATACTTTGACTCACGAAGTATTGAGGAAAGCAAGGTGGGCTGTTGAGGTGGGAACAGAAGGGGCCTTGTAATCAGCTGCAATCTCACCCCCCCCACACACAATGACTTGGGAGATCCCAAGTAATTACTTCTTTCCACATTCCAGTTTCCTCCTCAATAGAATAGCTGCTAATAATACCTAGCTTGCTGGCTGCTGTCATGAGGATTAAATACACTAATTTTTATTAAACCGCTTTAGAGAGTGACAGGCAAATAGTTAATAAATATTACTCACGTCTGTATTTTACCAAGTTAAAGATCAAACAAGTGAAAACAGACTTGCAGATTTTATGCAGTGTAACAGTGTTATGTGCTGTGATTAGTACCATGAATCTTAAAGTGAAACCTCCACTACCCAGTGAGCTTCAAGCAGGTGAGCAAATCACCCAATAAAGGAGCCTGTCAGTTTGGGTTTTGGCGGGCTGACTGCCTTTCCCAATCTGAGAATTGTGGGAATGCGTATTGGGTAATGCCCTGGAAACTTCTGCCTATAAAAAGAAACACATTTGATACAAAGAGTCAAGCCTTGAGGTGAGTCTGCACCTATTCGGACAGAATATAAAGTGCTGTGCAGTTTTCTTTTCTCTTCACTATATATGCAAACCCAAAAGGAAAGCTTCATAAGTGACTTTAATGTCCCGCAGGTCACTGGTTCTCAAGTGCTGCGGCACATTAGAAGCGCCTGGGGAACCTTAAACAATCCTGCTGCCTAGGCTTCTCTTCATGCCAATTAAATCCGAATCTCTGAAGGTGGCACCAGATATTGAGATTTTAAAACTGTCCGGTTGGGGCTGGGGGTATAGCTCAGTGGAATAAGCGCCTGCCTAGCAAGCGCAGCAAGCGCAGGGTCCTGAGTTCGATCCCCAGTACCGCCAAAAATAAATAAAACTCTCCCGTTGATTCTCCGGTGCAGTCTGATTTGAGAACCAATTCCCAAATCTCACCAGCATATGGTGTCTCCTACAGTCCTTTAGAGAGTTCGAGTCTGATGTGATAGATGGGAAATGTTTCCATTTGGTGATTGACAGGACTTCAGCCCCTTTCCCTCTAGTGTCCGGTATCGCTCTAGAATCTCTACCCTGGTCACCCATTAGAATCACTTAGATAGAATTTAAAATATCCCAGCCCAGGCCCCAGCCCAGACTAAATAAATCAAAAACCTGGGCACAGAGCCCAGGCATCTGGGATTTGACAAAAATTCCGATGTGTACCTAGAGCTGAGGATTACTAGTCTAGGAGTTTCCAGGGGGAGGATGCTGGGGTGGCACCTATCGCCAGTTCTAGACCCCTCCCTCCCATTTTGGCTAACCTTCTGCCCAGCCAGAGTGGGGCTGGCGTCCTTCCGAGCTAGTCTCTGTGCCTGGGCCTCTGCCTGTCCTGCTGCCGATGAGTTGCTCATCATCCTAGGACTGTCTCCCTCCCGGAGGCCACTGCTGTTCCTACTGCTGAGCCCTTCAGCTGTATGTTTGCCCACCTCCTGGTCTCTGCCACTTAATTAGTAAAAAGTTGCTGTCTTTGTGTCCAGTTCTCTTAGAGATGAACCTTTAGAGTTACTTAGGAACCTACTCAAATTCTTTAAGTTTACCGCTTAGCATTCTGGGAAGAGCGGCAGACCCCAGCTGAGTCCTTTGTGCTCCCAGTGAAACAATTCTGCTTCCTCCTTCCTCAATTACATTAATTAGCTCTCTCCTCCTTAGACCGCAGGCATGCCAGCTAGTGAGCAGGGGGGGCATGTCCACGGTGTCCCACAAGGGCTCCTGAGCCCCCAGATTCTTCTGCACTTACAGGAATGTTCCTCTCAGAGGTTTATTTAACCATCCCTGAAGCAGACTTCTTTCATTAACCCCTTCTTCATACATAAATTGTAACATAACTCAATCTCAATTATGGCTAAAGTTTGGATTCCTTCCCTTGTGTTCCCTGGGATGTAGGCAAATCAGGAGCTAGGGGTAGATGGACATGTTAATGTGAATATTCTGGAGCCTTTAATAGCTCTTTTCTGTCCAGAACATAGGGAAGATCCCCAAAGAATGTTCTTGCCTTAGTCTAAAAGCCAGGATAAGTCCTAGGAATAGCATAGCCATTACATGCAGCATCTGATAGGGCCAAATGAGAGATATTTTTCCTTAAAGTCATGTTGCTTTTTTCCTAGGAGGTAAGATCACCTCAAACTTTTATAGTACTTAGAATATTTGGATGAATCAAGAGTCCTCTATAGACTTCAGCTTAGCACTATAAAGTCAAGTCAAAAGCTAAACAATAAATTAGTACAAAGGGGGAAGTACCATGGCATTTTCCCTGAGACGTATTGTAAAGTATTAATTTATGCCAAAAACAAGAACAGAAAGTGACATAAAAATGGATCACTGTAACCCCGGCCTGCAGACCACCATTTGAGAACACCTGTATAAGAACGTAAAATATGAAGGCACAGTTCCCCTTGTGGCCCTAGGGAGGACCCTACACACAGAACTTTGCATGAACTGTCCAAAAACCTGCTGCGCCACAACTCAGAATACTGAAACTCCGCCAGTTCTCATTCTGAGTGCAAGCCCCGAGCCCCTCTCTGCCTGTGCACTGCCAGGTGGCCAAAGTCTCTTTTGCCCTGGTCCTTTGTCAGAGACTCACACATGCTTTAAAGCATTGTTTTTAACAGCTTGGAACCAAAGAAACAATACATCAGAAATACTTGTTACCTACCTACGTGTTGCCTGTGAAGTGGAGTTATACTGGATATTCTCTTTTCCCTCGAGGCCAGATTGGTCACTCCTGATTCCAGGCAAATTCATTTGCAAGGCAACCCAGAACAACTGCATAAGTGACTTTCCTAAAACCAAACCCTTATTCTCACTTTTTTGTTTTCAGATGCTTTGTTGAGAGTTCCACATCATACTTCCCCTGACAAGATTCTTTAGATTTTTGAGCTGTGCTTCTAGAAGCCATTCTATCTTCTGAGAGAGTTACAAAAAGACTATTTTATTAAACATATTTACTGTATCTTTCAATACTGTCAAGAAAATGGCACCCATATATTTGCCACCTTCTTTAACAAACTCTTGTGGCACACATAGCCTTGATGTTGTCTGTGCTGCACCAATAACATTTAATTAAAATGAGCAGGAAAAATTGCAGTAATTTTCATTTATCGTCCCAAAATGCTATTATAAGACTAAAGCCCTTCATACCTGCACCTATCATGCAGGGTGATAAAATTATAATGGGATATTAAAGGGGGTTATGCTATTGCCATCCTTAGAAATTTAAAGGTAATAATGGGCAACCATCTGTCTTGGATGTCATCAAAGAAGGGACCAGGCCGGGTGAGCTCTTAAATTCTATTCAGATAATTTTTTCTTTTATGCACTGAATCAGAACCTTACATAGAAGGATATGGGTCATGTGCAATTTATATGTTGATTTTCGTACGTTGATGAGGTAACTTTTGTTCTCTCAAACTGGAAGGGATGAGATAGCAAAAGAGCACACTATCTCTCCAAGTTTGAAAGGTTGTCGGTACAGCTGCACCTAGCTCCGAACAACTTCTATTCTGTACTTAAAATTCCCAGCTACGAAACAAATCTACAGGAAGAATTTTCAGGGAAAAGTGCAGTTCACATCTACATTGTTTTTATTTCTCCTTGATCCCTGCACTTGAGTTTCTGGAACACAGAAGGTTGCCGCTGTTTAGGGTACCAGGTAGTCAGTCATGGCCCCTACTGTAATACCAGTTGGTTGTGGAGTAAAGGCTTATGAACCATGGGCTCACAGGCAGTAATTCTCTCCGGGCACTGAAAGTACAGTGTGTTCCTGCAGTGCTGTGGGAGCTCTATTCTAATTAGCATTTAAAAGGGAGCACTTATTAGCTGAACTGCTAAATGTCCTTTATACAATATAATGAGTTGCATTGAAAAGAATCACCAGCTTAGCTAAGGAGAAATTTAAACACTTTGCCATCATTTATAAATTCAGCCCTTTTAGGATGGTATTTTTAAGGTACTTTGAATGAAGGGAAGAAGAAAAGTGGTAGAAATCTTAACAAAAGCAATGTAATTAGAATGAAAAATAAAGGCAATTCTATGCTTTATGAAGATATCTTTGATCTTTTCAGAAGCCAGAGAGGCAGGGGCATTGTTGCCCACGACGTTCTCTTTCCACTGTGCCTCGGCACAGGTAGCTGGGGTGGAACGTGACTGCTTTTGTTAAAGATCTGGAGAAAGAAAATGTACAAAACCATACTCAAAACCACTGTAAGGCAAATCAATAAGGCAGAGACGCACTGTAGGAAACTCACACAGTGAAGGAATTGTACTTGATCTTCCTCCCGGTATCTTAGGATGACTCCAGACCTTTGCCTTATGAATCCAATTCATTGCAGTTAAATGAATGCATGATTCAGAATTAAACAAAAGCATTAATTAACCTATATAATTTCTCCTCATTTTTTTTTACCTTGTCATTACTGGGTATAATTAATTAATTAATTAATCCAGCAAGAATGAACTGCATTTCTAAGTTGGAGGCAAAACCAAATGGTCAATGTCCATAAGCTTTTCACATAGACCACAGCACCCTAAGTGAGTAGACAGGACAAAAATATAACTAGAGGTATAAAAAGTTATTGGTGGCATTATACATGTAAGTAACTTATTAGAAGGAAATGTGGTGAGTGTTAACATTGATGTCATGGACAGCGATGACCATACCTGCTCATAAGTAACCCTTAAAGTCACTAACAGAAACAAGCATACCACCAATTCCAAAAGACCTCTTCAATCTTTCCCCCAATAATGCTCTAGTGGTTATTTTTGTAATGCAGAAACAGATTATTATCATCATTCCCGTGCCTAAAAGCCTCAAACAATTAGCCTTATAAGGTAGAGTTCCAAAACATAAGGCACTGAATTACAAAGGTCTGTCTAAACTCACCTCACCATTTTAACTCTCGGCTTTCCCGTCTGCCTGTTTCCCAGCCTTGCTTCTCAGTGGCCCCTGCCTACTTCTGTGAGTAGGCAAAAGAGATCCTGCTCACAGTGTTATATGTTTCTTAGACTCTGATAGCTTTATACTTCCGCATGCTCTGTTCTCTTTTCTTTCATGCCCCAAGAAATCTTCATGATAATATGCTAATTCTTTTCCTTGCATCCAAAGTCCAGACACGCAACTCCCAAATCAGCCACCCTAGTAAGCAACTTAGTCCTGTGTTTTCATGACCCGTTGTTCATTCCTTTAACATTTGCCCCCTGAAGTTGTTTGTACACATGAATGTGTATACATGTGTGAGTCTCCTGCTAAATTAAGACCTCTTAAGGACAAGTACTACATCTTGTTTACCTTTATGTCCTTGGTTTTTAACATGATGCCTGCTATGCAACTGCTATAGTGCTTAATATATGCTCAGTCTATGGTTAAATTGAAAAGCCAGAGAGCCCTTCAATTATACCCTGAGTGGTTGAGTGCTGGCAGTATAAGGTGTGTATCCTCCACTTCCTGGATGTGGATGGCATTAAAAAAACCCACTGCAGCCACCCACTTCAGAGCTGAGGATTCTTCTAAGCAAAAGCATCCATCTCTCAGCATGATGTTTTTCACCTATATGAACTAAGATTTTTATTTTGAGATAGGGTCTCACTAAGTTGCCCAAACTCGGCTTGAACTTGTGATCCTCCTGCTTCAGCTTCCAGAGTGAAAGATTTTCACATGTAATTTGATTTAACTTGACAATTTATTCAAATGATCTACCCAAAGGTGTGGCCTCAAGATCATGGGAAGCTGATACCTGATATCATCTCCATGCATTTTAGCTTTTAAGCAAGTGATGCTTGAAGGGACCAGACATATTAATACCTGCTCTGCGTTCAGTCACAGAATATTAGGTTTAGAGAATGATCTTTAAAAACCAGTCATTTAGTTCAATAATTCATTTTATAGATGAGAAATGAAGCTCCTGCGGGTGGAATCATTCATCCAGGCCTCTGCCTTTAGTAAGAGAGCTGGGGCAAGACCCAGTTTTCTGGACTGTCAGCCAAATGTTCTTTCCACGATATCATATTGCCTCTCCTATGTTCCAGAGCTTTTACTTGAATTTTCTAACAAAATTATGTGCAGATCTACAAATTTGGCTCCCATTGTCTTTTTTATTGGAAATTTAAATTTGGATTTGCATTGCTGCTTTTCCATTCAGCAGCGATAAACACTAAAAATATCATTTGTGGGGAATGGAAATAAAACAAGCATCTGGAAAGAATGTGCTGTAATGAAGATGTCATTGTTTGCCCATAAATGCTAGACAAAGAAACTGGCTTTTCAAAAGTAAATGGAAGAAAAAAGAAATCCATGTCCAAAGGACCTGGCTTTTCAAAAGTTAAAAAAAAAAAGAAATCTACATCTAACCTAATACATATTATACTTAAAAAATTAAAATGCACTAAAATTGATAGATTTTTCAAAGATGATAGAATCAAATACCAGATCAATAAACCAAATTAATTTAAAGTATAATAAAGATAGCCAAGCATTCATCCTCTCATCAATGCACCCACTAAAGGATTATTGCAACTAAAACCTATCTATTAATAAAAAAAATTAATAAGAAGCAGAACAACTTGATCCACAAAGGTTAGCAAATCTGAATTTGAAGCCTGTCACTTTTGAGACTTGGCAAACCTACTGACCTCAGGCATTTTTTACCATATTATTCCCACTAGTGCCCAGAACTGTTTTTTTTCCTCACCTTAAAAATTCTTTTAAAAAAGAACATCTCCTTGTGGTCCCACTTTTCCCAGCTATGAGTACATTTCTCTGCTTGTCTTTCAGCAAAGACTTATCCATGTGTGAGGGTTCTAGTGTCTTTCCTTGCATTCTTTTTTGAAGCCGTATAACCAGGTTTATACCTTGCTGTCTCACCAACATGGTTTTTATGCCATCCACTTTTGTGTTCTTCATCTTTCTTGATATTTCAACAGCATTTAGTAGGATACATCATGTTCCTTCTTGATGTACATTCTTTCTTTGACTTCCTGGACACCATACTTTCTTGACTTTTCTTTTGCTTACTAGCTATTCCCTCTCCCTTGCTGGTTTCTGACTTTCTTAACATTTGAGTACATCAGGGCTTGAGTTTTGGACCCCACTTCTGTTATTTCTCCCCTAGAGATCTTATGTTAGTCACTTTTCTGTCACTGTGACACAATGCCCAAGATAATTAACTTATCAAGAGAAAATGTTTATCTTAGCTCGCAGTTTTGGAGGTTGCAGACCATGATAACTGATGGGCTTTATTGCTTTGAGTCAGTGGTGATGCAGTATATCACAGTAGAATTGCATGATAGAACAAAGCTATTCATTTTATGGTCAGGAAGCACAAGAGAAAGAGGAAGGATTGAGGTCCCACAATCTCCTTTGAGGGCACATCGCCAGTGACCTAAAGAACTCCTATAAGGAACCACCTCACAAAGGTTCTGCCACTCTCAGCAGTGGCATCCCTGAGACCAGCTTTTGACACATAGGCCTGTGAGGGCCAGTCAGTACCCAGATTATGGCACATTTCATCTAGAATCCCGTTTTCAATATCTTGTCTATGCAGATGACTCATACCATTATATTTCCAGCCTAGACCTGCAGAATTTTGCATCCAACCAGCTACTCCACAGCTCTGCTCAATTAGCTAAGACACACCAAATTTGACAAGTTGACACCGGGTTCCTCATTGGCCTTCAACCTGTTACTCTTGAATTCTTTCCAAAATAATAAATGACTTTTCCATTCTTTTAAAATGTAAGTCATATCATGTACATGCTTGTTCTTAAAATTTTCCAGTATCTGTCCACATCAGGCAGGCTCTCCATGACCTGCTCCTTGATATTATGGCTGGTATTCTTCTCTAGGTCACTTCATTCAAGACACATTGGTCCTCCTGCACCTGGGAACTTCATGGTCTGTTGGTGCTGATCTCTGAACAGCTCTGTTCCACATGTCCACACGGCTCCTTCTTTCATTTACTTGAAGTGCTACCTTCCTACTGAGGGTTGCCTGGCCTCACTGTCTAAACTTACAAGCCTGTTTCTCCACATAAACACCCCTGGCTGCATTTCCTAGTCTGCATTGGCTTTATAACTGACCATCAGCACACTGTGTGTCTTGCTTATGTATTCTGATTACAGTAAAGCTCTTCTACTAGATACCCTTTGGCTCTTCCTTGAGTGCCCAGCATGTTGAACAGTGGCAGCACAAAGTAGGCTCTCAGAATACATTAGTTCAGTGAATGAAGGTTATTAATGACAACAAGCTCTGCCTCTTAGGAAGAAAGGTAAACTGAAAGCAAATGAGATAAGCACTTCACACATATGAATGAGCAAAAAATGTTGGTTATTTATATTCACTTATACCCATGTGTATTTACTGGAAATCATTTCTGTGTGAGAACCGCAAGAAGGGCAGGAGGAACTCTAGTTAAAAGGGATGCTGGATAAGCACTGGTTTTGAAATTGAGCCTCAGGCAAGGAAAAGACAGCTTATGGGAAAACTTGGCATCTGGCAGAGATAACCAGCTCCCAGACCTGCCCAAGGGGTGAGGGGCCGGGAGAGGGAGGGCTGGCAAGGCAGGCTGGGACTAGTGTGTGCAGGCCAAGGGCTCTTCATATCCTCTTCACGGTGGCTCAGAGCGAGACTGGAGGCTGCAGGCTGTGGGTGCCCATGTGCATGTGAGCAAGGCTTGCAGTCCCCGCTCTTCCCTAGGGCTGGATGTGTACAAATAAAGCAACAACCACTCCAAAACTGGGAAATGGATTGCTGCCTGGGTGTGCATACTTTTTAATAGAATGTTTTGCCATTCAAGCGCAAATCCTTACGGTGGGTAACAGCCTCACAGTGACTCTCTGTTATGCTGCCTTTTGCCTAATGCATGATTATATTATTTTATATGTTTCCTCATAGGCTCAAGCAAAAATTCGTTCATCTGCATTTAGAGGGTAATTATCATTTATAAAACATATTTAAAAGGAAAGTGTAATTTTTTAAAAAGGTAGTCAACTCTTGAAACTACAAAGAATATATAATTCTCAAATCCTTTGTGTCTGGATATAGCTGCTTGACTAGCTGTTGTAGACACAGACAATGAATCCAGTTCCTCTGGAAATCACACCATCTTTGGATTTTGGATTACAAAGTTGGTTTACATGGATCTTCCCCAGGCTTCCCTTTCCATTGTTTTGTTGCATAGTTCTAGGCAGAGGACAAGGAGGCTATGTGATTTCTTCTTCTCCCACTTGCAGTGTGAACAGTGTGGGCAGATACAGAATGAGCTCTGTGGCTGCACCCCAGTGTTATCTCATAGTACTTGCAAGGCAACCCAGTTTCACAGGGTGTACAGTGGCAATCTCTAACATATGCCTCAGCAATTCTCTACAGTTTGTAATTGGCTGCCCACAGTTTACATTTTGCTTGCTAGCCTGGTACAGACATGGCTGAGGACCTCTGATCTCATTTCTTTCAGTGTGGTAACCATAAATTCTATATACTGAAGTGTGGGATGTGTGTGGGTATTTGTATCATAGATACGTGTGTGTATATAAATAGGCACCCATTATGCGTACATGCAGTATGAGAGAAAAATAAATAGAAAGCAACTGATCCTGAGAGCAAGGAAAGAAGGAGGAAATGCATGAGAAGGAAATAGAAGGGGACTGTCATTTATGAAGTCCCCACTACGATCTAGGCACCCAGAAAGAAGGTGGTGCAGGAAGCGGGAGTGTAGGTATGCAGTTATCTGGATGCTAAAGAAAGAACTTCTGAAAACAACTCCTTCCTTAAAGCCTGCAAAATGAATTCAGGCAGCCCATCAGGGAGTACTTGTCAAACCATTCACTGGGAGAACAGAAGGCAGTGGGGCACTGATTGTGCTCTGTCTCCCCTAGGTGCTGGGCTGCTGTCTCGCCCTGAGACAAGCTATCTGACGTTCTGCTGAGCCGTCTCCATAGCATGATTTAAAAGTGTAGGTCCCTAAACAGGGTTCAGCTTCCAAGAATACAAATGCTCTGAGAACCAAGAGACACTAGGAAAAACCAGCCCAAGATATTTCCCTTTAAGTTCTTCAGAGTGCTAGGAGTCTTCATAATTGCAAGTATCTTGGGAAGACTATGGATTAGAGACTTCCGGATACTGGTATTCGTTGTTTTGTCTATCTACTTTTTAGTTCCCTCAGGCACACTCAGAATTTCTGTCACTGCATCTTGTGATTCCTCTGAAGTATCCGAAGTGATAGGGGAAATGGAAAGTTGGCCTTGCAGAGTCCTAGGCAGGTAGAGGTGGAGTCAGGGTCAGCTGAGCTTGGGACATAACCAAGACAGAGCGATAAAGGCGAGAGCAATCATGGAGAGGTTTATAGCAAGCCTTTCAGAACCCCTGTTGATGAACTCCTGGCCAATTATGGGTTTTTCTTGGCTGTCACTTTATTTTCTCCATAGCATCATCAGCTGGGCTATAGGAGCTTCTCGGGCTTCGTTTACATTGGGATAGATAACATCCTTAGTCCGTTCTTCGTCATTCCCTGTGTCATACCCTGTGTCATTCCCTTTGTCATCCACGCTCCCTGCCATGGACTTTGCAGCACTCTCCCCCTGCTTGTCTTCTAGACTCTGGACTGAGACATATGATTTTTTTTGGCCAATAGAAATTTTAGCAGATGTGCTACAGGAAAATGATTGAAATGGATTTGCTTCAACACTGGGGATGGCTCTCCTGCCAGGAGAATGGCAAGTCAACCATGAAATAGAGCCAACCACAGACCACAGACATAGGAATACGCTCTCCTGGTGCAACCAAAACCACCAGGCCCAACCCCATTCTCAATGGCTGAAATCTTGCAGATCAGAGTAAGTGAATGTTTATTGGTGGAGGCCCTCGGTTGTATGATTGTCCATTACACAGCAAAACCTGTCTGATAAAGTGCCTTTCCTCCATGGTTCTCATATTTGCCAGAGTAAAGTTTCTAAAATGGAACTGAAATTATGCTAAATTATTCTGCCCAAGGCTGTTCAATAATGTCCTGTTGGGGATGAAATGGGTCCCCTCCTTCACATGCAGAGGACTCAATCCTCAGTATCTTCAGAATGTGGCTTTATTGGGAACTTGGGGCATTGAAAGTATAATTAGTTTAGATAAACTCATATTGGAATAGGGTAGGCCCTTAACCAAGTATGACAGCTGTCTTGATAAGAAGGGGGATTTTTTAGTAGGAGGTGAGAAAAAGTCTTGTTATGTAGCCCAGGCTGGCCTCAAACTCACTGAGACCCTCTTGACTAAGGCTTCCAGGTGCTGAGGTTATAAGTATGCGGGACTATACTAGCTAAAAAAGGGAAATTTAGGTTAGACAGACCACCAGGGCAACGCCATGTGAACAGGAAGGCAAAGATTAAGGTACTGTGTCTACAAGCCAAGGAACACAAGAGATTTCCAGAAAAACATCAGATTTTGAGATGGAGCCAAAGGTACAGATTTCCTGTCACACATTTTAGAAGGACCTAACCCTAACAACACTTCCATTGGAGTCTTCTGGACTCGAGAACTGTGAAACAAGAAATTACTGTTATTTAAGCCTATCTCCGTTACCTTTAGGATAAGGTCTAAATTCTTCTCCAAAACATCGAAGTCCTTTCGGAAAGGTGGTTGCATCTGTCGTTTCACCCCTTGCTGAGTCCCGTGCTCTCCGGCCTTGCTCTATTCATCAGCTGTGCAGAACTATTAACAGTCGCTTCTATTTGTATTTTTTGGTACAGATTAGGTATCCTCCCCAGGAACTTTCTCCTTACTTTCTTAATCTTAATCCTGGGAGGACTCGTTCGTCCCCAGACACTCTATGGATATTTCTACCACAGCGCTTGGCACACTACTTTCAAACTGTGGACTCCTGTTCATTACACATCTTTGTCCTCATCAGTGGACTTGATAGTGAATCTCTCTTGGAGAGAAAGTCTTACACTAGTTTTGTGTTCCTAGTACCTAGCACAGTGCTTGGCAGAGGGCAGCTGTATAGAACATGTTTATGAAGGCGTCTGTGTATGTTCCTGGGCAAATATCTAAGCAGATGTGTTTTCAGAATGAGGCAGACACGTTCTGTTGGTGCGACAACTGGCATGCAGTTGAATTTGCTTGGAAGCACAAAGCACTCAATTGAAGACCAAACATCACTTCCATATTCTTCTTCATTCCCTTCTTTCTCTGTAACTACCCAATCTCACATGCTTTATAATGCTTTTAGATGTAAGTGACTGTGAATTATTACTGAGTATGGGCCTTTCATCTTTGAGACTGACAGTCCTCATTCCACATCTCTCAGGAGGAAGAGACTATTATAACTATATTTTTGCTTACCAAGAGAATTGTTAATGGTTATCCTGGAGGGGAAAAAAATCTATAGATACCCAACCCATAATGAAGCCTTAAACTTACTTTCTTCCTTTACTAGTGAAATCCTTTCAGAGTGCACTGGCAGAATTGCTACATAACCATTACGCCGAGAAAGAGGCATTTGTAGTGAGTTTTCCTTATTTTACCTGTTTAGTCCTCATTTTGGAATCTGACGACAGATTGTTGTAGGTATAATGTGCCTGTGTAACCCCGCAGAACAGAACAGCGACTATCCCTGAAATGAAAAACAGAAAAGTCAAAACTGATTTTCTTTCCCATCAAAGTCAGAGGGAGGCACTATCCTAGCTGGAAAATGGAGTTGGTGTCACTAGAGTTAAAAACTCTTAATAATCACTCTTAATAATCTCATGATATGAGACAGGAGTAAATATTGCTACTTGCTTTGAACACAGGTCTTAAAAGGTTAAGCATAAAGAAAAGCACTAGGAAGTAAAATAATCACAATGAGAAGTAGATTTCTTCCTGGAGGTAAATGATTCCCTGGTCATGAGTTAAGAAAATTATACTTGGAAATACGTGAATAAGATTTCATAGTCAACTCTGGCTCCTCATAGCCAGTGCCTGTTACTTTGCTGCCTTTTATACTAAATATTGGTGTATTTGCTCAGGTATTTGCTTTCTGCTGTGTACCTTGGGGAGCCTGAAAATGTTCCTGTCACACTATAATTCGGTTTTAAAAGCCATGAGTCACAGACCTAAGATACCGACAAGCGTTTTGTTGCTCCTGCCAATGCTCCTGCTCGCCAAGCAAGAGAGAAGTCTTTGTTTGCTCCGTTGCATCTCTGGCAAAGCTAGGTACTTTGTCTTTCTACAGCCGAATAATCTCATGAGCACACCTACCCAATGTAACGAACACGCACGCTCCTTGAAGGTAAACTGGTCTGTTTTTGCGAGCTTCTTACCAACAATGGACTGTCAGCCGCTCCTTGTCCCTGCAGGATTCATTTCTTAAGCCACAATATACTCAGCTTGAAATGCTATCTGAGGTCACACATACATTGGATGATCCTTGGGGATAGAATAGCAAGGTTGGGACAATGAGTTACTCGACCTTGGGCTCTATTGTCCCCTGCGTTATTGCCCCCGGGGTGGAGTGGAGAAGTGGTGTGAGCCGCACTCTACTTTGGATTGAAGATTAGATTAATTATGGGAAATTGAGCATAGCAGAGAGCTTTGGAAAAAACACAAGATACAAGTATTTCACAATTCTGACCAAGGGGACTGAAATGAATTTTAAGTAGTGGAATCTTTCCATCTAAAAACACTCATAAATTAAATGCTGATGATTCTTAAAAGCATAGAGATGTGTGAACTGAATGCTGACATTTCGAATGAATTTGCAATAAAGAATTTTGAAGAACTGGACTGGATGCATCTATTTCCATGTTGGTTATTTTTCAGGTTGGCATTGGATAAAGTGTTGCTGAGATATATTTACATAATATGAGTGTGTAGATATTTACATTACTTCTTTTTAATATTATGCTTCAAACTTTCAGACAAAAGAATAAAATCAAGTAGGAAATTTTGCCAAGAGATACATATTCAATAAGTGTTCCTAGAGAATTTGGGGAAACTTTTCAGTTTCTGAGCTTCTCTCCAGAAATTTGAAGAAAAAAAAATTCTTATAAAATATTGTATTTCACTGTTCAGAGAATTTCTATTTAAAAAGAGGGACATTTTGAGGGAGCAAGTTAAGTGCTAGGAGGATTAGCATGTGAGCATGTGCGTTGTCTTAACAGGAAATGCTTCTCTTTTTAATTTTAAAATGCTGTTTATCTATCCCTATGGAGCCTTTCAGGACCTTTTCTAGATTAGTGTCAGCTGAACCTCTCCCTGAGCGGCACCGTATTGACTATATTGATCTGGAGAGAGAACAGGTGGGTGGGGTGGTGAGTTGACTCCTTCAGAGCATGAAGACTGAGTAGCAAAGATAGGAAGGATCTCAGAATGGATGACCGCTGACTTGGGCCAATATGGGGCTAGTTTCCCTTTCATCTTAGTTGTTCCATTGCTTCGTTATCTCACAGCAGGGTCACTATGATTAACCAGCCCTCTCACTGCTTGCTTAGTATAGTATTGCTTTTCTCCCTGCTGCTCAAGCCCAAGCTCTGAGATTACTCCTTACCTCTCCTCTCCCTGAATATCAGCAGTTGTACTGGCTTGTGCTTTGAGCCTTATTCTAAACCCTTTCACTTTTCATCACCTCTGCCCCTCACATCCTTTCCCAAAGCATTATTATGTTTGGCCTGGAGAGCAGTAATATCTTCCTAAGTGATTCCCCATCGTCTGTTCTTCAGCCAGAAATAGTGATTCTTGAAAAGCAATTCAGATTACATCAGTCGTCTGATCAAAACTTTTCATGTATTCCCAGTGTCCAGTCTCAGTTCTAGCTCCTGTCCCACAGCTCCCTGACCTCCTGTCTCATCACACCCCCTCCTGTCGCACCCTGTCCTCACTCAGCACATCCCTCCACAGGGCCCTTGCACTCCCATGGCCTGCTGTCTGGAAAGCCTTTCCAGGTATTGCCATGTTCCCTTCTTCCTTCAGATGTTCGCTGAGAGGTTATATTATCAGACAAGACGTCTCTATCCATCCTAGAAAAATGATTCCTTCATCACTCTCTCTCTCCTCTTCTGCTTTTTTCCTGTATTATTTACTGCCACCCAACACTTTCTGCATTTATGTGTTTATCTTCTGCCTTCCTCTACTGAAATGTAGAGAAATCCCTTAAGGACAGAGGGATTCACTGGTCCCTAATTCTTGTATCAGGGCTGGGCACGGAGCAGGCACTCCATGAATGGTTGTTAAATGCATAAGTGAGCATTTGCATCCTCATTCAACAAGACACTAAAGTAATTTACTCAAGGTCACCTTGATCACGGCAGAACTGAGATTCAAGATTCCACAGACTCGGTACATTTCTGCCTTCATTAGAGTATCTGTGAGTGTTTTGAGGTGATCCTGAGGCCTCCCAAAATATCACTTCTGATAGCCCAGGGAAACAGAACCTGGTGATAAAGCTTACAATGTGAGATCACTGGACCTGTCCTTGGTGGACGTTTTCCCTAACTGCTTCATTGGTTTTCATTCCTTATCCCCAGTAGGACACTGATATACAACGTCCCTGCTATGAAGTCTTGGAGTCTTGTGGGTACGGATGCATCAGATGAGCAGCAAGCCATGAAGACAGCAAACGTGTGACGAGGGCTTGGTGTTGTAGTTAGAATATAACAACAAAGTTGGGCTCACCCTTAGTACTGGCATATGTGATCATAATTCTATAGCTTGGTAATTAATTAAGCCACACAAATTACCGTAATTTCATATGACTCTTACAAGCCAAAACACAGTTTCAAAATGTCTTGTCTAAATATATCTGCTACAGTGGTGCCTCCTTATCTACAGTTTCCATAATGGACTGTAGTCTGGAAATAGTAGTTGGAAAGTTCTAGAAGCAAACAATCGTATGTTTTAAATAACTCTATTTCAGTGACTGCACATTGATTGTTCTGCTTAATTATTATTTATTCTTATTAATCTCTCACTGTGTTTAATTCATAAATTAAACTTTTTCATCAGTATGTATAGGCAAAAAGGTAGTATATAGAGAGTTTGGCACCATTCATGGCTTCAGGCTTAGACTTGAGGTCTTGGAATATATGTATTTTGCATACAAGGAGGGTGGCGAGCTGGTGTCTCTATACAGTTCTTTGCCAAAGACATAGACTCAAAGTTAACTCTTGGAAGTAAATTTTAGTTGACATTAAGTTTTATACATTCATATCTGCTAGTATTTGTGCCACGGTTATGGGGGGCCCTACACTAGTCTCTTAAATGCTCTGAATCTCAGCTACATGAATCAGAGAAGATGACCAAGTACTCTTGTGCCAGTTGTCAAACTAGTGTCTCAACTCCAAGCTAACCCTTCTTTCCTGGCTCTGTGATCCAAGCACTGGGGGTCTATATTTCCCTTGGTCAGTGCTGCTGAGATCTGCAAGTCTGCTGCTCCAGATGGAGCAGCAGAACACAGGCAAGAATAGGACTCACTTCATCCTATTTGCCTGCTCTTCCTTCCTGTCAGCTGCATCTCAGAAATTGTTCTTCAGCAGAGCTCTGACAGTCAGACCTAGCCTCTTTGCATGCCTTTTTTTCTCATGCCCATCAGACCAGCCACATGACACCCACCTGAGAAAGCAGCAGCAGACCAGCAGAGCCCTCAGCAGATTTGATCTTAGCCCAACAGTTCCCTTTTGGGAGCTTCTGGATTTGCACCACTTAGACCTAATGCTCATACTTGCTTTGTGTGATTATTACCCCTCTGTTACACCGGTGACCCTCTTACTCTTTCAGTTTTCCATCGCCTGTTTACTTTCATTACACTCTAGAGTAGCCAGATAGTTTCCCTTCTGGGTGCATCCTGCCTGGGAGTCTTGTAGGGTTTTCTCATGCTAAACTTTGATGGTCCCCTGAAACATCTTCCATTTGGAAATTTGTATCTTCGCTGTTACAACCAAAATGATGGGAGACACCAGTGGCGTTGAGATATCCAAATGTCAGAGTACTGGACTCATTCTTCCCGAGCTGCCTGTGGTCGGAATTGGTGGTTCTAAAAAGTGTGGTTAGTTTCAGGCTGAACTGGGGAACTTGATGCTATGATTAAGAACTGATAAAGAAGCATAACTTAGACTTAGGCATGTGTCTTCTGATCCCTTGTCTCATCGTAATTCCAAAACATAGTGAAGTGGCTACCTTGAAGTATGAAAAGTTCCCTGCCATTTGAAATGTTAAGGCTGAAGGATCATCTGCCATTGTAAAACGGATTCTTTTCATTAAGTAGAAGCTTGGATTTCTTCCAATTCTGTGGGTCTTTCCTGTTTATATACACTATTTCATTAATCCACTAGAAATAACATTTCAATTTAGTGTTTTTTTCAAGTTCAGAACAAGGACATAACGATGGCACCAAATAACACCTTTAGACATTTTGAATATAGGCAGCCAAGTTTTCTCAGTAAGTACAGGTGAGGTAAATATATAGATTTTTAAAATATTCTTTCAGTTTTACACAGATAACTCTTGTAAGTAAAATTTCAAAACATATTTTTACCATATGTTGTACTCAATTTTTTTTCAAGTAAGATATGAGGTTTAAATGTCTTCTCTCTAGATTTGAATGTTTCTAGATTGCTAAATCACAAACCTTTGATCAAAGATCATAGCCTGTGATGAAATCTGTGGTCTGTGCCCAAGTGACAGAGGCAGCCCAGCCCCCGGAAACCACTTCCTCTTTGCCGCTCTCTTGCTTCCGTTTTTCACACTCTGTCTTGACTGTCCAGTCACTCCCAGACTGTGCTTACTTACAGCCTTTATCACTATTCTCTCCGTATATCAGAAGCCACTTGACCCCATCTGGAATTTCAACTGTGGCCCAGTAATATGCATTGGGCATGAAGGTCTTCAGAACTCTACCCTGTGTTCCTGGAATGTTAATGTACATCTAAACCTTTACCACATCTCCTTAGGTCTTGGTTCCATAGGTTTGGGTAGGGCCAAGCAGCAGGAGGAACACTGTGCAAAGTCTGCTAGTGAGCATCAGCTCACCTTTGCTATGGCTTGGCCTTAACCTTGTATAATTCTAAAGAGACTTCTGATGCTTCCATTTGGGGGAACGAAAGGAGAGCTCCAGAGGAGCAATACACAATTTGTTACCCCTTTTTATTAGCTTATAAATACCTTTTTCTAAGGTGAAAATTTATATTTATTTGTTTTATTCTCTGTTTTTCTTTTTCTTTTTGGTACCAGGATCAAACTCATGACCTTGTGCTTGCCAGGCTGGTGCTGGGCCACTGGAGCTGTGTCCTGGGCCTTACTCTGTTTTTCTTTCTCTGGCTTTCCAGAATTAATGTAGTTCTATAAAGTACAGTAATTTTAGTTTCAGAGAATAATTACCATCTAGGATAGATGAAGAATTTTAAATCTCTTCTTTATTTTAAAATCATCTCCTTTTAATCTCAGCAATATTAAAATGGAAAAGAAATTACACACATGGAATAAAATTGATAATATGTTTTACCAGCAACTAATGCAATAAAATCCCCTCCCCAAAGCAAACACATCACATCCTTCGATCACTGTGTAATATTGTCATATGATTTGGCCAATGTGTCGTAAGATTAGAAATTAAATTGGACATTTTAAAATGAATTATATATAAATCTGGAGATTACAGTGCTTGCTTAGAGTTAATTAAATTAAAATTTTCATTGCTTACTTAGAAAAAAATAACAGTAAGTGAATACTACATTCCTTATGAAAAGCAATGCAATACAAATCTGGTTGTTTAGAAGGAAATCTATGGCTTCACATGCATTTTACTAGGAAAAAATTGTTTTCTGAGATGAGGTCTCTCTATATTGTTCAGGCTGGCCTTGATCTCACTATGTAGCTCAGGCTGATCTCAACCTCATGGTGATCCTCCTGCCTCAGCTTCCAAAGGACTAGGAATAATTTTGAAATCAACTGGACTATTTAAGAAGCTAGACAAGAGATGTACAAACAGATCAAAGTCATGTACAAAACAATAAAAAATAAAAAATTAGCTAAAGGAATATGAAAAAGTATAGACTGGGTCAGTAAGATTAAGAGTTGTAAAATAATAAGACCTCCCAGCTCCGGGGAGCTGTCGGGCATCCTTCTTCCCCAGGCTGCCGTTCATACTGCTGGTTAACATGGGTAACACTGGCCAATAATTTCACCATTTAAAGATTCAATTTCTGTATTTAATAGCACCCATCTGTATCACAGGTCTATTCTGTGTATAAAGCAATAATAATAGTAAAATGCTTTCCAAACTAAGCATACTACTGATGAGGAAGTAAGCATAAAGATTTGCTATGATTATTAGAAAGGAGGAATAACTTGGAGAAGCTAATTTCGGGAATAAACACAACATCCTCTATTTAGAGATTTTCTGGGCAATGAAATAATGCATGCTGCACATAATTGTTGCCCTTTAAAGACCTTTTGCTGCCTTCTCTCCCCCTTTATGTCTATATCCAGGAATGCAGATAAAAATGTCTTCTTTATTCCTACTATTTGAAATTTAAGAAAATTCTTAGTAACATGACATTTAAGATACAAGACTCTCAGAGCTAGCACCGGTATCTGCTACTCACTCAGTTGCTATTTATCTATCGAGATCTAACCCGAGCAAAGCATCAGTCACGGACATGAGGAACACAAGCGTGAATAAACCCGGGATTAGATGTCAAGCAGCTTTCCATCTCCTAACAGAGACAAAATGTGTACAAAGACATCTGACGCTAGGTAGAATGTTCTGAGCGACAAGAAAATAGGACTCCAGAGACACAGTGATTTCTTTCTGGCTGGCAGAAGTGGGAGGGTCTTAAAAGATGAGAAAATTTGGGGGATAACGGTTCAGGAATAAGGAATTCAATATACGCCAGTGGGGAGACGTAGGAGACAGAGATGCATGTCTGAGAAGCAGCTGTTCTGCTGGTATACTTTGGGCTTCAATCCATCAAAGATAAGAAATAAATGCACACTGAATTAGCTAATTGGAATCTCTCTGAATACAAACCCTTGGAGAAATAATAAACTCTATGATTGTCAAACTATTTTAAGTACTGAAATAAATATATGCTTTGTTAGTCCTAGCATCCATGAAAATTAGACATACGAAAGATCTACCGTGTCTATGCTTTGCTGAGAAAATATTATTTCTCATTTTCTTTTCCAACAAAAATAAAATATTATTATTCTGTTTCCATCTCTGTCGGACAAAACAAGCAGCCATTAAATACAACTACTACGCTGCCTTTCTAAGATCTTGGGCTAAGGTTGTTTTGCGGCATCCTGTGGGGGTGACGGATGGAGTCAAGTACATATGTTCATGTTCGCATGGCGTGGAGGATGTCAAAAATACCTGGAATTCAAAATAGTAAGGGGCTCTGAAAGAAATCAGAAAGTGGCCTAGAGAAAGTAAGAATATCTGA
Organism: Dinomys branickii; assembly: GCA_004027595.1. NCBI lineage: Eukaryota > Metazoa > Chordata > Mammalia > Rodentia > Dinomyidae > Dinomys > Dinomys branickii. The sequence goes on along the minus strand of PVLD010000125.1, from coordinate 208,071 downwards.
CCCGTGTTTGTGCAGGAGATCACCTTTCAGCCTTTGCCCAGTAGGATTTCATGGGTGGGCAGGGTCCCCAAAGGGTTGGCTGCAGGGACTCATTCATGTAATTTTGAACAAGAACTAGAACTAACACTTTTTGACACTAGCCAAAAGAACTGTTTTGAAAAACCCCTTAGAAGCACATAGTTGAGTTTGTTAATTGGCAAGCAAAGAAATGAAGGAAACTGCATGAGGAGGTCTGTGACCATTTTGGAAAAATAACGATTCTGGTGGTAAGTAAATGGTTTCCAGGGATATCAATTTTCAGGACAATTAATGCTGTTTGATTAACAGAGCACCATTTATACTGCTCTCCATGATTCCTGCTTTTGGACTCTCTCAGAGAACATACTGTATATATCTATCTGCTTACATGATCAAGGTTCAGTGTGTGGTTATAGATTATATAAGAAAAAGTGTATTATGTTGTTGGAAGTCAGAAGACCTAGCATCTACCTAGGCATACTTTGAACACTTACCTATTTAGGAGATTTGCTCCATTTAAATCCATTATCTGGCTATTTGCTTTTGCCTTACAATAAGGCACTTATTACTTTACAAAATGTGGTCTGCAGTAATGGTCTTCAAATTGGAATGTGTAAGATCACCCACAGGAGGGGTGGAAGAAAATATAAAAACTTCATAATTTTAATCAGCATTTTTGTATATTCTGGAGTAAAATAATTATTTTCATTGTCAACAACTACACATAAGCACACAGTACATAACAAAGCTACTTTATATTTTGCCAAAGGCTTTGGCAAATGCTGTGGTAGATAACCTCTAAGCACCTCCTTGTTTTAAATTTCTGCCCTAGATAGGGCTCAGTTTTTATACTACTTCAAGGTCTCCAAAGAGAGAAGGGAGAAATTTCATGCAGATCCAGGCTGACTTTTTGTCAACTGGATTATCTACCACCCTTCTTTCAACCTAGTTCTCCTTAAGGGGACTGTCTACTACCTTCCCCTTTGGGTCGTTCCTGAACCTGTAACAGTGCCTGACAGACATCTGGTGCTTAAATGTAGGTTTGTCAAGGGAATTATTTTCTATTTTAAAAAAAGCATTTGCGCTGGGGATATAGCTCAGTGGAATAAGCGCTTGCCTAGCAAGCACAGGGTCCTGAGTTCGATCCCCAGTACCGAAAAAAAAAAAAAAAAAGCATTTGCTTTAAAAAAGAGAACATGAGGAGATTTTTGATCTTCACCTACAAATAGATGTTTACATGGATTGATTAGTGGCAAGGTCCCCTTTCTTCTTCTATTTAAATGTCCTACTCAAGACTATTGTCTCTCTGTGACTTGTAACATTATTACAGTTTTTTTTTCTCATTAAAAGTTGATGAACCCTTCAGATGCAGAAGCAGGAAAATAAACGTCTGTCACATGGAGCATGATTTTCTTTGACATTAAATGCAGACTTCAGGGGTTTCTACGAGTGGAGAATATAGCATTTTTAGACAGGAAATATTGATTATATCATCAGAAGACAGAAAGAGTAAGAAAGGAAAATAATGTGTCTTGCTCTCAGACGGTGCTCTGAGGGGCTTTAAGGTTGATGGGTTATTTTTCCATGCCACATTTTTATTTATTCTTGATTCAGTGAAAAGAGACATTTCTGACAGGCTTCTTCCCACCACTGAAAGTGAGCCTGCAACGGAGAAGTCAAAGATTTAATGAAATGGAAAACTCCTTCAGGGACTTTGAAAGAATCCAAGTTTCCAAAAGAGCACAGTTACTGTCTACTTCACTGTATTTGGCAACTTGAGAGTTGGCGGATTAATCACAAGTCTATGGAACAGGAGGACATCAACACAGAAAAAAGTACACACCCATGTTCTTGTTTGTAACTTCTTTTGTTCAGAGTGTCCGCATGCATTTAAACATTATTTCATATCTGTGTTGTAGGAAATGTATAAATTTCCATTTCCACCGACAAAAATCCCTCATGTAAATTCTTGCTAGTATAGTAATCAGTACTTATACAAATGAACCTGAGACCTGGAGAAAAGGGATAGTTTTTTCATTTAGATCCCTGGTGTTTCACCCTTAAAGTTGTAGAATTTATCTGGCAAAGTCCCCTTGACTTTACATTTCTTTGGAATCAGCCAACGTGCTTTCACCAACTGCCTAAATCTCTCATTAGCGACCAGGTCAACTGCCCACTGTGCTTTTCCATGTGGATGCTGCACCCTCGTGCAGGGTCCCAAAGACCCTTGGATGAATGAATCCTTGTGCCTTTCTGTCTACTACAGTTCTTCATTCATTTGCATTTCCCAGTTGATCCAATGGATGTAGGGACCTGGGAACTACTCTTGCCTTCGTATTCCGTGTACCTGTATGTTAGTCATTTATATCACCTGACCCATTTTTATATGCTTGAGCAGATTATGGGCTCTTACAAAGAAGAACGTTTTATTTTCCTTATGCCTTCTGGCATCACAAAGAGATGTTGGTTAATAACTGAAAACATTTATAGTGAAGAAAGCAGGGGTAAATTTGTCCACTGCTTTAGCTACACATGCGGGGTTGTTTGAATATTGAAATAAACAGCAATTTGGTTCAAGAAAGTGCAGGTGTGAGTTAATGAGCTACTGCAGGAGGAGATGCACTCCACATCTGTGTTTAGGAGACGCCTTCCGTGTGTGTTTGCCCTTGGCTCAGTGCGCTGGTTAACTAACCCCCTTGAGACGTTTGGGTTCCTGGTTTCTATAGTCCCAATGCCTGATGTTTGGCACCTCCATTTTTTTTTTTTTTATTTTTCGCTTGACAAACACTCACCACACCTCGTTCGTTGGAGAATAGTTGGCAAGTTGGATTTGCACGGTCCTATCGCAATAGAAGCAAGGGCAATTTTCAGCTAAAAGATGTTGCCCAAAAGTATGGACTTAGAAGCTGAAACTGGCCAAGTTTGTTTTGAGAAACAATTCAGACTAAGTCTCCTCCTGGCAACTTATGTTACTTAGCGAGCTCCAGACATATTATTTCCCGTCACCTCATGCAGTACATCAGCGGCAAACCAAACGGATAAATTCACCTCTGAGCAGGAAGGTGTCTTAAGCATTCCAAACCAATTTTTGCCAATCTAGAGAGGATAGAGATGAGAGGTAATGAGCCAGTCTCCTTACACAGATCGAGCCGAAGTCCCAACATGTCCAGTAATGGTCGTTTCATTTGAAGTGAGACTTTTTTTTTTTTTTTTTTTTTGCGGTACTGGGGATCGAACTCAGGACCCTGCGCTTGCTAGGCAGGCGCTTATTCCACTGAGCTATATCCCCAGCCCCATGGTCATTTCATTTGAAAATAATCTTTTTTTCTTTGTCTTTTGGTAAAAAGTTCCCCAAGTTGTCCTTTTCCTGACTGCTTACTTCACAAAAGCCTTTCGTGAACAAACCTGACAGATGCAGGCCTGAGCTTCTGCGGGCCCAGGCTTCCACGTGGCAGCTCCTCCTAGGGCAACACGCCTGGGTGATGGGACTGAGGGAATTTCACTGCTCACATTCTGCTCAACAAACATGTACTGACAGAGTCTTTATTTCAGACATCTTGCTCAATTTTCTAGAGAATGGGCTAGAATAGTACTTGTTTTTACCTTTCTGCATTTAAATTTTTTTTTCAGTCATTTACTGTCTAGAGTCAGACTACAAAACCTCCCAAAGCATTACAAAGTAATCAGGGCTGTTTCCTCTTCATGTTTTATATGTTTATTTTCTTAGATGGGAATCCTTCTAAGCTGAGTAAATAGTTGGGCATATTATCTAACATTTTGGATGAGAAAATGAGCCTCTTCCTTCTGCTTTGCCTCCAGTGAACATAAAATAGGCCCCAAATCTAAAAATGGGAGCTACCTTTATTATAGGAGTGCCTGCGTGCTGGGAAATCTTTAGAAGTGTTGTCAGGAATGCCATTAGAAGTCTTACTCTTTGGGTGTCTAATGACAGACCCTGAGAGTTTGCTCCTGGCCAAAACCTGACACCCCAAAGTCTTATCTGTAAGGTAGATTATAAAAATGAATTTTCACACAGCCTCCTCAGCTGTGTTTTAACTGAAAATCAGCTTCTGTGACAGGATTCAATCCTATTTGAGATGATACTACATATACATAATACTGCTGAGTTATTTTCAATAGTCAATTTAAAATAATGAGCCAGTAACCTAATGACTTTTAGGAAATAGGCATCTGAACAAGAAAAATTCTACCTGCTCAGAGATCAGGAAGGCAGGTATACCGGCTAACCCATGGGGAGAATACCTCAAGGTCATGCATTTACTCAGAAGCCACATCCCGTATGTGTGGATGTTCTTCCATCATAAAGTAAGAAAATCCATCCACCTTAGCAGCAAAGAAAATAAGATAGCAATTAATAGAATGACTTATTCCTGTCCCTTAGCAGTCAGCGCAAGAGCCATAAATCCTTAGCGGTTCATTTTATAAGTGGGCCGGACACATTCACATAGATTGCTTCTTCCCAGGCTCTCCTAGCTTGGGAGGGGTCCCTAACATCCATTTTCATGAACACAGTATCATCCCGTAGAAAGTCTTCTCACTTGCATTTTCTATTCTGCCCAGTCTTTCCGGATAAAAGTTTTCTCCAACTGCTCTTGTACCTTTCCAATAGCAGCAAATCCCACTGCTGAGTAATAGAAACGCCAAGCTTCATTTGCATGTCTAAAAGCCACTTGTTTCCATGAAGCCACATTCTCTGTGACTATTGAACATTTGCAGGTGCGATTTCCAAGAGACTGAGATGAGGTGGCTGCACATGTGGCCCTTGAAGTAAAATATGATCAAAATAAATCCAATGATCATCATCAAATTAGCAGCAAGTGAAAGCGAAAGCAGAGCTGTGGTAATGAGCAAGTGCGCCCCCCCCCCCCCCCCCCGCCGAAGTAGTCGTAATGAGTTTGATAAGAAGCTAAAAGGCAGGGAAAATGAACCCGGTGCAAACCGTCTTCCAGCTTGATTCCTTTTGTTTGCCTCTAACTATGCACCTGGCATAGCCAGTCCCAAGTACCCTCGCCTGCAGGCTGTGCTGTCTTTGAACCCCCTTTTCTTTCTGATCTGTCATCAGGCTGTGCTGTTTCTTTGGTTAAAATATCATGGGAATTACTTTTGTCCTCATATCATTTAGGTTTCTTTGTTTGTAAGCAAGAGAAGCCGGACTCCAGCCACCACACCCAGAAGGGAAGTTACTGGAAGGAAGTGGGATAGCTCTCAGACAGCTCCCGGGATCTGGTAACAAGGACAGAAGGTCTCAACAGGGCTCTTCTGTGGGAAAGAACAAGTGTCAGTGCTTATACATCCCCACAAAGTTTCGTATCTGAGCGAAAGACTGTGTAGTTGACCTGGCTTCCGTTGTCCTCAAGTTCTTTACTAGTGAAGGACGAGACAATCAAATGTCCTCCAGTGCGTGTGTGTGTGTGTGTGTGAGTGTGAGTGTGTGTGTGAGAGAGAGAGAGAGAGAGAGGATCCCGAGGAACATTATGATGCTATTATAAGGCAAGTGAGCTTGGTGGCTGTGCAGCCCAACCCAACCCATGTCCACCATGCTGGACAAGGGAATTATTACGTCTATAAGTCTTTGTTTCTCATTTAATAGCTGGGAAAATAAAGTTATCGATTAACATAATATATGATACATCATTTACTCAGTGTATGGGTCTGCTTTGGAATTTCCTGGCCATCCACTGTAAAGGAACTGCAGGGACAATGTCAGGCACGGAAATACAACTCCCTTATTAGTCAGTTTCTGCCTTACAAAGCACTATGTTGTTCAGATTTGGGAAGTTTTTCCTCTGGTGAGCTAAAATGATTCATTAAGTTGCTTAAAAGATATTATCTGAGTACCTAGGATGCTTCCATCATGATGCTGGCACTGATAAAGCCTGTGCATTCCGAAGAGTCTATTATAACTTCTACTCATCAATTCCGCGTCTGCACATCAGTGCTAGTTCTGTATTTAAAACTTCGGAGGGCAGATGAACTAGGCTGGGGAAGCGAGACACATGCACACAAACAATAACCAGTTAGAAACTACAGTGGGGGCTGGGGATATAGCTCAGTGGAATAAGTGCCTGCCTAGCAAGCGCAGGGTCCTGAGTTTGATCCCCAGTACCGCAAAAAAAAAAAAAAAAAAAAAATCGTAGCTAGAAACTACAGTGGAAGAAGTTCCTGCTCCTTATTCCCCACATACAAGGTAGTTTAAAAGATTCTTAAGAAATTTTTAGGCCTAGTATGAACACAACTATAAAAATTTACTGAGAGTCATAACATATGACTGAAATATATGAAGAGACATAACCTTCCTGGTAGGGAAGACACAATGTTACAAAAATACCACTCCTCTTCACATTAACCTAAAAATTTAGTGTATTCCTAATCATAATCCCAGAGTGCTTTTCTGTTTGGAAAAGTTATTAGCAAGCTTATTTTCAAATCCATGTGGAGTAATAAACATGTGACTATAGCATGGAAGCTTTTGAAACTTCAGAGAGGGGTCAGAGCATGAGCTACCAGACAATAAAATGAACCATGAAGCTGAAATAATTAAAAGAGGGAAGATCAAAAGCTCAGCAGCACAGCAGACGGCCTGGAACACACACATATGTACACACGTAGACGTTTTAAATTCACAGGTAAGGGTTGTTGGTGATTGCTAGGACAATGGCTTTCCATCTGGGAAGAAAATCAGTGCCCTGCTATACTGCACACCCGTATCAAAACACATTCTAATTGGATCCTGATGCAAGAAATTAAAATCAGACCATTATTAAAGGACGTATATAGTATTTTAAAAACACTTGGACTTTCTAAGAGATAAAATGGACACATCGTACTTGAAAAAGTTTATACTTATGATCCCTAAGCCACCCCATCAACTAACATACTTTAAAAGATATAAGTACAGATTGGAGAATATTTATAGTCTACGTAACAGCCATGAGGTTAATTTTCTTAATAGATAAACAGCAACTAAAATACAATATGACAATAAGCATTTCAATGGGGGGAAAAAGGACAAAGGATATAAACAGGCGACTGACTAAACAGGAAACACTAATAAATAATGATATGGAATTTTTTTTTTATGATATGGAATTAAAATGCTTTTCTTCATTAAAAGTATAATCAACGTAAACCAGAGTGAAATGGAACTTGTTGATCAGATTAGCAGTGATTAACACCTTTTAGGGTGATGGGAAGATGCAAAGGAATGAGTGTTTGCTCATATTCTTGGTGGGAATAGAAAAGGACACGAATTTTCCAGAAAACAATCTGGACAAATCTCTCCAGAACCACACAATTTAGCCTTACTATTAACCTGAATATTTTGGGGGAAGGTAGTTATATAAGTAAAAATCCTTACACCTAGCTATATGTTATGGTTGATACATTGTGTCAACTTGGGGAATCTAGAGGTTTAGCTGAGTGACTCAGGAGCAAGCTGGGGTGCTTCCTTTGTAAACATCCTGAGCCTGTGGAAGAGGAGGGCATGGAGATTGTGTGAGAGGTTCACAATCTCTGGGTGGGGTAGGTTGTTTACAGTGTAGGGGAGAAAAGGAGGCTGCGTGCAGTCATTCCTCCCTTTTGCTGGTTGCTTTTGCTGTGCTCTGCTGCCCTGAACAGTTTGCCCTCTGCCATGTGCCACTCTGCCTCTGAGCCAGCCAAGCATGGACTGAGAACTCCACGAACTGTAAGCTAAATAAACCTTTCCTTCCTTCATTTTGGGTGTTGGGTATTTTGTCTCAGCAATGAGAGAAAAGTAACCAAGACACTATAACAATTATTATTTCAATAATATTAAATATCATCAGCAATCAAAGGTTGGTAGCATAAATTATGGCAAGTTCCTATGATGTAGTATTGGATGTCATGAAAAATATTTGCTACAAATCTTTGAGCTCAAAATCCATATGTATGTATGTATCTATCTATCTAAGTGTATGCATTTGTGTATGCATGTATATTTATATGTATAATACGTAATTAGATGGATACAACCACATATTAACAATAGTTATTAATAAAGTCAGTAAGAATATAACTGATTCGAATTGTGTATCCTTCTGGGAATCTGTATTTTTTAAATTTTCTTCAATAAATATATATTACCATAGAAGTATGAAAAAATATACTATATATTACAAAACAAGCTTTATTTAAGGCAGTAGAAATACTTAAATGTGAAAGGGCCCAATGCATGTAATCTATGAAGGGGTAAAGTAGGGGTGGTGGGCTTTTAATCCTGCTCTTGTAGTGGATGTCTTTGCGGATCCCCTTTGAAGTGTCACTAGCTGGGGAATTCTGCCGAGGAAACCATTGAGTGTTAACAGAACGCTAGGGCCTGCATGAGGAGCTATTGGTGAATTTATACAAGCAAGGCTCAGTGATTGCCGGTCACCTCTCTAATTGCTCATAAGCTCATAGCTCATTCCATCTAGTTTGCTATATTCATTGTTGTTAACCATTTTTAAAAAGTTTTGTAAATTTTAGCTTTTGGTCATAGTACTTTATCTGTGGACTAGAACTAGAAGGACTTTTTCACCACTACACTGAGATCAGCTTACAGAGTTTATTTGCTATTGTACCCTAAGATTTCTTGGAAGGTTGAAACAATACATAACCAAATGAAAAATGGATCTTAAATTTCTCTAAAATTAGCGCATTTTCCATGCCGGTATTCAACGTCCCTTATATGAGAATGCAAACGATAAATTCTCCTCAAATTTTAATACTAGAAAAAAATGCTCATTTTAAAGTGTATCTTCCTTTTATAATGTTGTTTTATTCCTATATAACTCATCATGTTTCTCCTTTGACTTTGGCTTCCAGAAAGCACACAGCTATATGTATTGCCAAACTATAGCAACCAACAGCTGCCTAATTTTGCAGAAAAACTCTGCCCCAAAGCACATGAGTGTTTATCCTCAACTAAAAGGTCCCATCATATGCATGGCTCATGTTATGAGCTGTCACAAATCTAGCTTGGAAATAGGCAAGGATCAGATAATAAACATACATATATGTAATTTGGATAAGGTAGGGTTGGTCTTTGGCAATAAAAAATGCTTATACCTAGAGTTTGCTTTGAATCAAGTGGTTATTAGGCATATTGCCTAAATCTGGAGTACTGCTTGGGAGCAAGTCTATCCCTGGGCAAAGCTATGGTCATTTGGGTGAGCATGCAATGAGGCCCCTGCCTGCATCCATCTATATCCTGTATCTGGCTTCTTAGATTGTCTGAGTAGCATCCAGTGAGTGTATCAGTTTGAAAGGGTGATAAATGATCAAGGTGCCAATAAATTAGCAATTTACACAGTTTTCCATTGATCATAACATTCAGAGCAGTTAACAGAACAAGAGCTTATTGAAAAAGACTTGGAAATAGATAATTTTCATACACAGAAATGTATAACTCTTCGGTAAGAGTGTGTATGAGAGAGAGCCTGTGTATTTATTGTAACCTCAATGGTAAAATTAAAAAAAAATTAGGTGAGTTAAGAGATTCCTTCATCTTGCTGAAAGGTCAAAAATTTATCCTAATTAATGATAGTTAGATGGTTTTGGAACAAGTTGAATGCTGAATAGGTCACAGAATATGGAGACATGAGGATAAAAATTTTAAGTGTCTATGATGTGAATAGTCCACACACATTATTTCATTTAAGGGCTATGATAACATTGTTTTTCTGGAACGCATAAACTCTTCAGCAACACCCTTAATCCTGTGGCAACACGTTAACACAACAGTTTTTTGTGTTGAAATAATTTGGATATAAGGACCCAGTGGGTGGAATATGGTCATGCAGTCTTCATCAGAGTGTCATTAGAACTGACATGCCAACTTTCGTGTCTGTAGGGACCCTCTTGAGGCCTATGGGAAGTGTGACCTCGTGTGCAGCTGGTCAGTGAATTGGACCAGCTGATAAGAGCCATAGGTTATCACCACCGAAATGATTTGCCCTGGTATTATTCATAGGATAGCACAAATCAGCCCAAAAAATGGGCCAGGGAGGCCCCTGGGAGCCCAGCTATCTTCCACTCATGAAGGTCTAACCAATACTCCTCAAATGGAGTTTCAGATCCCACTAATGATTGGCTAAGGAAACAGGGCGTCTTACTTTGAGTCTTTTTTTAAAATTAAGATATCATCTATGAACAGTGGCCAGCCATTATCTGGCTCATGATACACCTTCAAATATACATAAATTATTATTATTATTTGTTATTTAGACTTTAAAGGATAACCTCTTGACACGCAAATACCTAGGGAGACATACCTCGTTACTGGTTAACACTTAGGGGAGATTTTCACTGCTTGAATATGAGGTAAGATATCTTGGGCACAAAGGGTGCCAGGATTGAAGCCTGGCAGAAGCAGGGAATTGGGCTTTAGGGGAGAAATAGCTTTGATGTTTGCTGGGAGCCCCAGTGGTGCTTCTAACATGGAAAAATACCCAATTGTTGCTGCCTAAGCACAAACCTTCACTGTTACAAAAAGGTAATGTAATTATGAAATCCAGATCATAGGATCTGTGGTCCTTGGTCCTTGGGATAGCTCAGAGGTCTTTGGGTAGATTTTTTGTGCAAGAGACACTGAAATGCAGACCCCACAGGTTCACTTTGTTTTCTGACTAATCAAAGTGCATTTGAACCAGGCCTCCATACTAATGCAGCGGAGACTTACACACCTAAAGAGGCCACCCGTGCTGGATCACATGGCTGGATACTACCGCTCTTCACACATGGTGTGTGTGTGTGTGTCCTTTCACACAGAGTGGAGACTTGTTATGTCATCTGTCACTACTACAAATCAGTCATTTCAATATCCTCTCCTGTCCAGCAAGGATAAAAGAACATTCTAGAGACGTCTGTCATTCTGTACCAAAACGGTGAATTATTATTTCTCCACAGGATGCCAGGGAAGGCCGGACTGATACAAACATTCACATTCACTATTCACAGGAGATTTTATTTCACCTCCTGCCGAGTCAAGGAGTAGCTCACATACCAGGAGATGGGCACACAGAGTCACGCATGTAGTTCTCACTGCAACACGAAGTACTGACCTGTTAGGCCAGCAGCCTCAGCAGACAGGAAGGCACTCCAAGAAAGGAGGAAAAACAAGCCTGTTTCCAGCATCGGGAACTCACAGAGCTTGGTGAATTTGGTCAGGTGACAAAGACATGTTAAGGGAAACAATGCTTTTATAGCTTTCCTTGTTGACTCAGATAAACTGATCTGATCATAGTTTTGAGTTAAAGACGATTCTCAGGCCTGACTGGAAGGATATTACTCTGCATGAGGCCTGCAAGAAAGACTACCATGAGTTCTCTGCTTCACTGAGGGATGAACATGCCCATAAAAATACAAACCGCTATTCAGATTTTTTAAAAAGATGCCTGGTAAGAGTACAGAACTGCAGTACAAAACCTCTGGAATTTGGCTTTAGTCCATGTACAGGTGCTCCTAGGAGAACTGTAGCAGATTCAGGAGAAAACAGAGAGTGGCTTGGAATCAGAGGCTGGATGTGCATCAGTGAGAAAGGCAGTGCTGCTCACTGGAGGTGGGGTGAGGAGGGGTCAGTGCAGTCTGTGTGCAGGCAGCACTTAGCAATAGAATTAGGGTCAAGAGAAGAAGTTATATTCAGTGACAGGGGACCTTCCCATTCCCTCTTGATACAAGTAGAATACAGGGGGAAATTTTTTATTATTTCTAGGTTAGACAAGATGCCCTCAGGCAGGTAATGGTTCATTTTGGCAAGGATGACACTTGGACAGTAGTCTGTGATTTGCAAATAGGACAAAGTGATAGTAGTAGACCACATTGGACAAAAGAAGGGTTATGAGGAAATGACTAGGAGCATGTGATTGGTGGGAAAGGCTTATATGTAATTTGTTCCAACTTATAGACAAAATGCCCTGACATAAGGAAATGTGATCATGTAGCATTTTTATTCTTCCAGAACAAAATGAATAGTGGATTCCACATTAAAAGATGCTTAGCAGCAGGTCAAGGGAGAAAAAACATGACTTCCAGCATGGAATACATGGGTCTAATTCTTGGCTTGGCCAATCACTGGTTGTGTGATTTCTGACCAGTACAGTACCCTTTCCAGTGTCAGCTGGCAAGGAGAATAATGCTTGTTCCCACAGAGTGGAGAGTGAAGTATGTTAAGACTGTCATGTAAAGTTTTAGGGAGCACAGAAAGCCTGCAGGCGGAAACAGTACTGGGAGTGGGGTTTCTGAAAGTTGACTCCACCTGGGTTCAGATTCACTACATCTTCTTGGACAAGTGTCTTGGCCTCTAGGCCTCTGATTTCCATTGGAAAATGGGGATGACAGTAAAATGTGCATCACCTGTAATGTACACCAGTTGATACGTGTGATACAGCACGGTGCCTACCATGCAATAAGCAACATCTGACTTTTTCTGTTAGCGACTTAAATGAATGTTTTTGGTAAATCACTTTCATCGGAAATTGAATCTGTCAATGTCTAGAGGCAATTCTTCATCTGGAGTAAAAAGTAGGCTGCCCTTAGGCCCTTCTCATTACCCGTTCTTGTTAGTTCCAGAGAAGCCTTGTTAGTTCAGAGGGAAGCCTGGACTCTTTCTTCAAGGTTGTTTTATTCTTTGTTGTTGTTTGTTTTTGTTTAAAAGAGAGAGTCCAGGCCATTGCAAGCAACAGTGTATCAGTGGGCTCTAGAGCATTCTCCCCCAGAAAACAGTTTGGTGCTCAGTCAACCCCCAAGTCCAGAGCTGGGTGCTACAACCTGAGGAGACTGCCTTCGCATAGAGGAGACAGGGGGGGAGTTAGGGTGGAGGGAGCAGAAGCATGCACTCGCCCTCTTCCCAGCTTGTTTGTAGAGAAGGGTAAAAGCCTCCAAGTGCCACATTGCTGGTCATGCCACTGTGATTGAGCTCTGTCTCCCCACCTCTGAACTCTTTAAGTCTAGATCCTTTCTTCTAGGCCTGATCCAATCTCCTGGCAGACTTCCCATCTCTGGGAATGTTTTCCTTCCCTTCTGAATGAACCTGTTTACTTCTGTGTCAACACCTTCTCCTCACACCAGGCAGAGAAGGGTTCCAATCTCAACTTCTCTACCTGCTGCCCTCTACGGTGCTAAATGACCTAGTCTGCAATTCTGGGACAGAAATGTCTTAAACGTACGGCCTTAGTCAAGTTGCTTAACCTTAACTGTTGCAGGTTCTTTGGCTATAAACTTAGGATAATAACAGGATCTACCTTGCAGTGTTCTTGTGAAAACTGTCTGAGACCATACACACAAAATGATTACAGCAATGGCTGTACATGGCAAAGTTCTAGAAAACGTTGGATGGTATTATAATCGTGCTCATTGTCACTGATCTGTGACCCAGAGTGAGCTACTGAGCCCCGTAAGCCTCAGTTTCCACACCTGTAAAGAGAGGATAATGATGACCTGTCTCATGGCATTGATTCAAATGCAGAGGTCCGCATAAAAGCCCTTGGCACATACTGGACATTCACTAAATGCTCCAGCATTAGCCCTGTTACTCATAACAGTCTAAGTAAAACATGAACTCCGCCACAACTCTACCTGAAGTTGTAGGCGGTAGTGATGAGGAGCCTGATCTGCTCTGGATTCTTACTCCCTGGCTTACTTGCTGGCTGCGTGACCTTGGCAATAATACCCTTCCTAAGCTTCAGTGCCCGATAAAAGGCATCCAGCAACATGATCTCTGTGAAGGTTAGGTGAGATACCACATGTACAATAAGTAGAAGAGCAGCCTGGTGTATCATAAGTACTAGGTAAGGTCAATTTTGGGTGTCGGAAGCCAGCCCTACGTTTTCTGCCTTACTTTATCTCTGCCAACGGAGGTGCCGTTCTCTAAGGGCTCCAGGAGAAAACTTGGAGCGAGCTTTGACTCTTTCTTCATCTCTAATAAACAGCCAGACGTTGGTCTCCTTCCTGCTGCTTCCTCCACAGTTCACCATTACCTTTTCCCTCGGTTTGAACCCCTTCCTCTGACACATCCTTCACACGTTTTAAACTGTCATGGGCCCTCTGCCGAGCAGAACCCTCCTGCAGCTAATTGAGGGCTACAGAAAGAAGCTCAGACTCTTAGTAGAACACCCGCAGCGAGTCCAAGAGCTGAGTCCGCCCACTGTACCGCCTCGTCTTCCTTTCTTCTCCAATCGGAGCCCGTTGGTCCACTCAGGCACTTCCGCTGTGCACTACATCAGTCAGTCCCACCTGCACTCATGAAAGGTTACCGCTCTGCATATGACACAGCTTGTCAAATTAAGTCAGAATAATATAGTTGGCGAAGGATCTACCGGGCCTTTCTAGATGTAACGGCCTGAATTTTAGTCCTAATAACAATGGCTTCCTCAGCTTTGGTTTTCATTTTTTATTTATTATTATTATTAATTATTATTATTGTTATTATTGTTATTTCTGTGGGTACTGGAGATTGAATCCAGGGTCTATATCCCAGCCCATTGTTTAAAATTTTATTTTATTTATGTTTTGGATACAGTGTCCTAGGCTGGGCTTGAACTTGAAATCCTCTTGCCTCAGACTGCCAGGCAAGTTAGGGGATTACAGGAGTGCATCACTACACCTGCCCTCATCTCTGAATTTTTGTAGTTCTAATAATTTGTGTGAGCCTCAGCACTAATTTTCTATCTAGTGCTTAATATAGAGCTTATGTCTTCAAGTTTGTCTCCCACTGAGGGCAGAGACCAAATCTTACTCATCTTCTGACTCCTTATAAATACCTTCAGTAAAATTGAACCTTTCAGCAGCTGCGTAGTGAATCTCTGGGCCAATCCTCATGGAAAAAGTGTCCAACTTTCCTTTCTTTGTCATGGGCCTGGCAGACTCCTTCTTCTTCTTTTCCCTGATGTCTTGGGTCCTTGATCTTTCACTTTGCCTCTTCTTTCTGGCTTCAACTAAGCCCCCCCCCCCCCCCCCCGACACTGGCTCTCTGGATTTCCTCAATTCTGCCTGCCTTTTGCCCCACCCAACTATTCTAGGTAAAT
>PVLD010000125.1:113096-192912 GCA_004027595.1 Dinomys branickii | reverse complement strand
GCATTGCTCCCAGGTTCCCTTCTACAAAGATGTAATTCCTCAGTGATCTTTAGCTTGAGCATACTCTGTGTATTACCCCCAGGGAATCTAATCTTGCTCTTGAACTTGGATCTTCAGTTCTTCTTGACCCTAGTGTAGGAAATCCTGATATTCTCCACCCACTCCTTTTTCTAAGTGGCAATTACTTAAGAGCTGTTCATATTTTAAGAATAGATACTACTGACTAGTAGGGCTAGAACTGATCTTGGACAAAACAAAATCTGGTCCTCTCTGTTATTGGTAGCAGTGTGTGTTTCAGAACCAGGATGGCTTCAGCAATATGTATCAAATTGGAACCAGAATGCCTTGCCATTGACCACCCTGGAGGTTTCTTATTGTAGTGGTTGACAACTGGTGGTCAACTTATAACCCGCAGCTGAACTGAGTAAGCATGGTGCTGGGGGTGGGAGACCCACCTAGGGACTGTTGCCAGCAGCATAAGAGGCAGAACTGGAGGAGAAGTTAGGCTGTTGGGAGCTGGTAGAAGCTATAAGGAGCTGTTGGTTCTGTTGGAGGAGCTCATCGTGCTGGCTTTCCTGATGAACTTGGCTGTTTTCATCCTCCAAGGAGCTTGGGACCTCGCTGGCACTGAGAATGGCTTTGGTTCACATGCAGGGAGCTCTGGTCCTCACTCTGAGCATTGCTTCCTGGCTCTGGGGAAGATGTTGTAATGTCAGTCTCTTGGAGAAGCTTGCTGCACTGGCTTCCCTGATGGGAACTCAGCTGTCTTCACCAGCAGAGGAGCTCAGGACCTCACTGTTGGTGAGGATGCCTGTCGTACTTTTTGGGGGAGCTCTGGTTTTTACTTTGTGTGTCACTTCCTGGCTTCAGTGCAGATCCCTCAGCCTGCTAGCACAGATCCTTCATCCCACTGGCATAGACTTTCTAGATTCCACCACCGACCTTTGGGGTTCCCAGTGCAGATCTGTGAAACAGGCCTGCATGAGACATTGTCATGGGCTCTGGGCCTCCAGCTGGACTTGGGAGAGGCACTGTTATGAGCTCTAGGCCTTCAGCTGGACTCATGTGGGACATTATTGCAGGATCCAGGCCCTCAGCTGGATTCTTGGTCTATAGTGTGTGGACAGATTTCCTGTACTCTCTTGTATATCATTCTTTGGTGGACTGTTAAGAATAATCTTATAAAATATGTGTCCTCTGTTATATTGTTCCCTTGAAAAAAAACCCTAAACCATAACACTCATCATCAGAAGCATCCCATGGACATTGGCCCTCTCTACACACAAAGGATATCAGTGCTGTGATGACTGCGTACGCAGACCCCATGGCAAAGGAGCCGGTGAAGATCCCCAGGAAATTCCCTGCCGACTGGAAGAATGCAGCAGTGTCGAATGCATTTGGATTCTCCTTGGGACTGTAAATGGATATAGAACTGGAAAGAGAAGAGGAGGCAAGTTAGTCAGTGACTTCCACTTCCAGCCCAGTCAGAGTTCCCTACTCACTTGGGGAGAGGCACCTTTTCCTGTAAGGTTGGGTGCCAGTTGGACAAGCCAAGAGGAAAAATAAAGAAGGGAAGAGGTAGAGAAAATGGACATCTTTCCCTTTCCTTTTAGCCTACTCCCATGGCATCCATATGTTGCTGCCACTCAGTAAACATTTTTATATTGGAAAGGTCATAAAGAATATTGTTTCTGAGCAAACTAGGCATTAAAACATGGTAGGGTATAAGGAATCTGCTGAGAAGATAGATAACTGTGAATTATTTAGTGGCCATATGTCTCCAGTGCTGTTATATATTCACAAATGTTCCTGATAAAAAGTGCACTTTTATGGCCTGTGCACAAACGGGCGATGCAAATCATAGCATGCACAAAATATTCTGCTGTGATCTTGTCATAAACCACAGAGCATTCCTCCTCCCCGGTGTAATGCTTCAGAAACAGAGCCCTGGTGGCACTTGGAATATCACCACGTTAACCCCTGGGGAGAGACAAAACCCTCACTTGCCCACCAGAATAAATGGCAGCAGCTGCCCAAGGTCATCCTTTACGCCCCTATTCTGGTGGCTGCCAACAGACTTACTCTCACAGAGAAAAATCAATCCACCAATAGGCAGTCTGCTCGCTTAAATATTTTCCAGGATGTTGTATTTGCTTTTTTTTTTTTTAAGAGCAGTGTCCCAAATCCCAGAGTATTAATATGAAGGATGGCCACATCTTATTTAAAGAAATATGAACTCCATGGCGCAGCATTAAAATGAGCAGATGTGCTAGAAACAGTCGCTTTAGGGAAACTCATGAAGTAGCATTTTAGATTTTTTTTTTTTTTTTTTTTTTGCTGGTTTTATTTTAACGTGGGGTCTTTAAATCTAATCAGGAAAAGTTCAGGATTTAGCAGTGGATTCTGGAAAGGAGTTCATAGTGGGAAGGAGCACCAAAGGCCCACCAGCCATGCTAAGATTAGATTGGATTTATGAAGGTGTAACTGAGTCTTCCACGCTTGGGTGATTAAAGCACATTCACTCTCTGACCTGACTTTTTGCATCTAGAGACTGGGTAAGGGAAGCAAGGGGAGAGGATTCCAATTCTCTGCTGGAAGATACGTGCCACAAAGAAGGTAGTTTTAAATGTTTTTGGGTTTTCCCTCGATGTCTTTAAATCCCCAAAGTACGCCAGACACATCTGCTTTGATCCTGTAATTGGACAAGGAAGGTAAGTGTGGATCCTGAAGAAAGCCCCAAAATGTATGCAAGCAAAGGACTGCTTTTGAAGTGTTTTTCTTTCTGTAAAGTGTTATGCTTTACAGCAAAAGCAATTCCATACCTGAGTTCTTTGTATCTGCCAGTCTTGGGGAAAGGTGTAAAATCCCATGGCCATTAGCAAACCTGGTACCCAAAGCTGTGAAGTTTGATGGGTCCCCCCTGCACCCTTCCAGCATATTTCTTTATTCTAATGAGAAACAATGTGATGCGAGAACACTTTGCTTCATTTTTCCTTTAAACAAAGCTTTTTGCACAGTAACCGGGCTTTGTAAAGAACTCTGAAATTGCTGGGGCTGCCTCCAGTAGATCTGACTCACAGAGCAGGCATCTTTTTGTCTTTACCTCCATCCCCACACTTTTAGAAGTGTTTTCTCTTTGCCCAGTGGCTTAGTTACTTTTCCTCATTGCTGAGACAAAAATACCTGACACCCAAAGTTAAAGAAGGAAAGGTTTATTTAGCTTATAGTTTGCAGAGGTTTCATTTCCAGCTTGGCTGGCTCCAAGGCGGGGTGACTTGAGAAAAGGGAGGAGAGGAGAAACAGTTCATTGGACGCAGAAGGCAGAAAGCAGGGAGAGTGTGCTAGCCCACTTTGTCTTATCCAGGCTACCCTTACAGCAGGTGGCACTCACACTCTTAACCCTAGCACTGTACCATGAATCAATCCCAGCATCACACACTCTAGATCCAGCCACCTCTGAAAAGCCCCACCTGTCACTGTGTGAGGGTTTGGGGGACATCTAGACACAAACCATAATACCCAGTTTCTGGAACTTGGAGCACAAGCATTGCATAATTTGGCCATCTCCTGTTACCCTTGGTGAATGTAATGTTTTTCTTCAAACCAACTCATTTTTATACTGTTGCCAAAGTTTTTCTTGAAGAATATCTATGAAACCATATCTGCTGCACTAAATATATTTTATTTCAATATATGCGAGAATATGTAATTTGAAAAAGTTCACCTAAACTCCTCTGGGTCATGCCACAGATCTGCAGTTTGTGCCTTCAGAGATACTGTTCCTAACAGAGTGCAGCCTCTGTTCTCCTGCCTTTGTACCATTCCCTGTGGATCTGGGGTCCATTAAAGAGAAAGCCTTAACTGCCCTTGAGCTACAGAGACTACACATTGGATCTGCTGCTCCAAAGCCTCCCCAGGTTGTACGTTTTAGACACAAGGTACAGTAGACAAACTGGGAAGTGTAGAGAGAAGGGAAGCATAATTTGACCCAACAAACATTTTTTTAATAATTCATATACACCAAGCATGTCTCAGCAGACCAACAGTTCTAGTCCTAGTGCTGAGGGTGATGTGAGAGACACACATTACATGGTGCAAAGGGGGCAAAGGGCACTATTTTAGAATACAGGAGATGACACTTGAGTAAAGTATCAAATCAACAGAGAGTGATGGAGAAAGGTATCTCAGGCAGTGGAAAGAGCATGAGGAGGTGCAGAGAGGCAGGCAGAGGAGGATGCATACTGAACAGGGCTGTGTGGCTGGAACCTAGGAACCATGGACGTGGGCATGGGCGGAGGGGGCAGGCTGCACCACTTACAGCCTCCAGTTCCCTGGGAAGCACGTACAAAAGCTCTCCCATTTTCATACATTTAGTCCTCTACACATGCATTATAATCTTGTTTACTCTTTGTAGTGGTTGATTGCTTATGTCAACTTGAGAAATTTAGAAGCTTCGCTCAGCAATTGGTTCAGTAATTCTACACCCTAGGGTGTAGAGGAGCCACCCTAAGATGGATCACCACCTAGATGATACACAAGGTAAACAAGGAAGGACAGAGGGGTTTCGTTCTTCAGAGGAGTTCCAGTCTTCACCGTCAGCTTGGGTGTCGTCTCCTGGCTTCTAGTGCAGACTCTTTGGCTTCCATCTTGGATCCTTCATCCTTCTGGCATAGACTCATTAACCTGGGGTTGTAGACTCACCAGCCTCCTGATACAGACTTGGACGGAATGCTGCGGTGAACTCCAAACCCTGCACTGAATCCTTCAGTCTCCAGTGCGCAGACACACTCTGCATTCCTCCTCACCCAGCTCTGTGGCTGACCATCGTAAGCCAATCTTGTGATTTCTTTTCCACTTGTATATCTTGCGTTATGTCTGTTTCTCTAGTAAAACCTTGACTGATCCACTCTTCTCTTTGCGAGGTAAATAGGGCTGGTATTGTCATTGCTCTCTCCCTCTCTTTTTTCTTTTTATAAAATAAAGAAGTAAAGGAAAAGAGAAATTGGGATCACATAGCTACTGGCCTCACGGTGTAGATTTCTTGTTGCTTCCTTTAAAAAGTGATCTTTTGGGGTAAATAGAAAAGAAGCCGCATAAGGACAGTGGAGTGACATCGCCACACTGACATTAAGGACAACAGGAGTTCAGGACCAGAGCCTTAATTTTCATGCCTAGGAAGCCACAGGGATCTGAGCATGGTCCACTGGGCACTAGCAGGAGACACAATGCTCCCCACAGAAATGCACTCCCAGCTCTGCCAACACTTCCAGACTTCGAGCTTTGCTGGGTCAGGGCTGGGCCTTGTTCCTCTCTGTTTGCCCAGGTGAAAGCCTGGTACCTGGCATGTGACAAGTTATAGAAAGGCTGATACAACAGAGGCAGGATGACCGGGAAGTAGATAAAAAGAAAGGAAGCAATGCAGGAAAGAATACAGCTCTCAAAATGCATCATCGTCTTTATTGGGTGCTGACTAAACATGGGTGTGCTTGAATATTTTGGGGTGATCAACCCACATGTGAAGCTAATATTTGTGCCTCTTTCCTCTAGCCAAAGATTTGACACCTACTGCACGGAGACAAGGCACCTCAGCACACTCAGAATCAGTTTCGCCACTTTTTGAATGGGGATGATAATAGTATGTATGCTCCAAACTGTTCTGAAGATGTAGGTGGCATTTCATACTTCTGTCTTCTGGTGGATTCTGGGGCCGTTCACTGACTGGATGTTGTGTGTACCAAACTAACACCCATTGAATGTTATTTGCCATCATTATCACTGTCATCCTGCTACAAATTTCCCCAAGTCTCACAACTAGAAACGGAGCACTGTGTGCTGAACTGGCCCTAGATTCTAACTGTGGGCTGAGGGGCATGGCAGCCCTTCTGCCACTCCAAGCGTTGTGTGTCCTCCTAGACAGGGACTGGTTACTTTTGCACAGGAATAGAAGGGAGTTGAGGGAGAGAAGGTACCTGGCAGGCATCCCAGGGACATGGCCATAGGATTGAGCCAAAAAACCTCTGATGTTTACCACAGAGATCTTGATTCAGTCATTTGGAAGGGAAGAAGTGTCCTCAGCAGGCTGAGCAGTGGTCTGCCCAGGGACAAGCATAATCCTGGACTCGGCTTGAGTTTTATCCCAGCAGGTTTAGTGATGGGTGTTTTGTAGGCAGTGCCCCCGTCCCTGACTTCTGGTGAGAAATTCGGCAAGGGAGGCAGGTGCTTGGGGGACCATGAAGAATGCATCTCTCCAGACTGCCAGCACTTTACAAAGTTGTTGCTCTAGGCTTGGGGTGGCAAATCCACGGCACGCATGTTGCAGCAGGCACACAGAGCCCTCTCTGTCGGCAGGCAGGCCAGGTCACTCCCCAGCAGCTGAACATCGAATAATGGTTATTTTTTCTAAACCGAAACTTCAGTATACAGGTTTAGTTGCAGTGTTGGCACTTTGCAATAAGTGGGCTGTGGGTTGTACTTTGGGCACTTGGTCCCCAAAAGGTTCGCCATCCTTGCTCTAGGCCCTCACCCCTGGGAAGAAACATCTGTCTAGGACCTGTTTTCTAGATGCAACACTAAGCCTCTGGGTTTGGAGCAGGAGCTGCAGGGCTTAGGGGCTGGACACAGCCTAGGGGTTGGGTCACACAGGCAACATTTCCACCTTCAACCCATGGGATGAATAGAATTATTCCAGCAGTTTCAGCCCTTTTGATTTATCCCCTGTGCCAAGGGAGACGCTTGAACCATCAGAGGATGCAAATGCCAGAGGGGAGAGAAGAGGGGGAAATGGATGGGATTAATCTGTTAACCACTGCAGTGCAGTTGTTGTTCTTTGGGACAGTACAAGAAGCACCATTTGTTACACAGGCTGGTGAGAGTGGATCTACAACCTCCAGATATCTGGAAAGGAATATTTAAGTTGGTTGGAACCAATATCTTTGAAAATGATATGACCAGAAATACATAGTAGTGTTTAAATTTTCATCTCATAACTTGAAATAGGTCCAGGTTATCGATTTGTTCTGTTCAGGAACAGATTATTCAGCAAAAACTTGTTCAATGACAGTATATTGTATCCATACTCAGAAATAAGTGTCGGCAGCAACTTTCATCCAGAAAATTTTAAATGAAACAAATATCCTAAATTCTGTTCATGAAAGCAGCACTGACGATGACCCTTTCTTTCAGGGGCACCACTAAAGACTCACATGCTCCATCAAGAGCCCCGTATTTCTCGTTACACATCTATTTCTCTCTATGAAGTACCTGAAAAGAATAGACCTTGCTGCTTAGGAAGTGTAAACAGCAGAGAATCTGAATCTGAAAAATGGGTGTAAATCATGCTCAGTGTAACTGGCTGTGTGGCCTTGAGCAAGTTACTGACTGTCCCTCAATTTTTATAAAATGACAATAGATACTTACCCTATAGGCTTGTTACGGGAAGTAAGTGAACTAATGTTTTCTGAAGCACTTGAAATAACAGGGCGCACCCAGAGGGAACTAGGTAGTCGTTTCTTCCAGTGGCCTACCTCTTTTCTCTATGTATGATTTGTCCGTTTCTACCCCTCTGCTCCTCTGTCTTTCTGTCCATCTTACTTTTTGCATTGCTCAGTTCCAGCAGGAGTGTTTCAAACCAGATGAAACAGCAGTCAGCATCTCACTCAAAGAACTGGGGCGTCATCACCTGTCTCTCACGTGCCGAGTGACTGGTCACTAGTCCAGATCTCTAGGAGGGCGGGATCATTTGATCATGAAGATTGTTTTGTGCAGAGCACTGTATGGCTTATAGTAAATAACAAATGCTGGTGATAAAGTAGGAGGAGGTGGGAAAGGGAGGGAAAATATGGAGGAAAAGAGGCGTTGTGGGTGACATTATGCTAGAGTGAAAATAAGATAACACATAAGGAAATTATGATACTGTTGATTTTACTGAGACCTGGTTTCTAGATGCAACATGACACATCCTCTGAGGAAGACCCTCCATTTCCCCTTTCCCGCTCCTCAGGAATGAGGCTGATCCATAAATTAAGCCAGTGGGGAGGTGTGTGATCCTCACTGCAGGGGAGTCATGTTGCTCTTTGTAATATGGAGCTACACAGTGACGTGGCATTGCCATCAGTGCAATCTCCTCTGTAACTTGGACCAGCGTTCCATTCTGAGCCCTCTTGACTCGCCACCAACCTGATTATTACCCTTTTCCTTAAGGTCACTAAGTTTCTAGCACCATCCACTCCTGTTACTCTTTGCTGTCACTCTTCAGATATTTTGCTACACAGTTATAGAAACTACCCAAGCACCTGATAACCTCAGGCTCCCAGGGAGCGATGCCTCCACACAATGTTCTCCCAGGACTGGTCTTCCCAACTTCATGGTCTTCTTGTGATCCTGGATACCTCATTAGAACAAGTCTTTTCTCTACTTGTTAGTCCACTCCTACTTCCTTTGTAAACATGAAATCAGTGTCACTCGAGAGCTTACAAAAGAAATTGTTAAGTGAACACACTGTATTTCTTTCAGAATTTCTATGAGTTTAATCATTAAAGAAAAAAATGGAAGAATAATTACTATACCCAAAGATATACAAAAGAACCTTCTATTTTCTCTGCCAAATCTTTAATCCTTAGCAAGAAACTTCTAACTACTGGCACCAGTTCATCGAAGAGTTCCTGATTAGCTGGGAAATAAATATGAAATGGTTTCCTTTTTTTCCAATTACTGCTTCCAGCAACACTATATTGAAACCCCCTTCGTGCTGGGTAAGTTGTTGCATTAATGACATCTTGGTCAAACTCCATTATTCAATTTCTTCTAGTGATTAAAACTCACAGCAGACCAGCTTAAAACTTAAATCTTCAAAGCAGGTTTCTTTTCTCCCTGTAGGATATTCTAGGGCATCAGCGTGATAACTTGGACAGAAGGAGAAACAGCACGCTCCTTTCCCTCCCACTGGGGTTCCAGTGCCTCCTGGTGTTAGAGGCTGGAGAGGGACGCCTAACTCTTTCTAGTAGGGAGGGATCCTTCTCTTAGAGCCTTGGCATGGTGGCACCTCTGTGTGTTGAGAACCCCCCTCGTAAGGTTCACTCAATTTTCCGTCTGTTCTGCGAGCTATACACTGTTCCAGCTTGTTTCCATGGCTCGGATTAGTGGCCACTAGGGCAGGTCAGTGGCTCTTGATTTTCTCTTGACTTCTACTTCCTTACCATAGGGTTCCTGTTAGCACCCTCGCAGACCATGACGCACTGAAGCGCGTGGGCTAGCCCACCTGCTCCCCAAACACACTAAACCAGGGAGCCTTCAGGTCCTGCTTCACGGACTCCTGCTTTCAGACCAGAGATGGCACCATTCCTGTGTTGTGTTGAAGCCCATACTTAGAAGCCATATCCACAACTCCTTTTTGAGATGGTTTTGGCCCCCCCGCAGGTTCCCTCCAGGGAATGCACAGCAGCCTCTGCCTCTTAGGTGATGCCAGTGGCGTCTCTCTCATTAGGCTGACCGCAAACACTACACATCCTCTGAGGAAGACCCTCCATTTCCCCTTTCCCGCTCCTCAGGAATGAGGCTGATCCATAAATTAAGCCAGTGAGGAGGTGTGTGATCCTCACTGCAGGGGAGTCATGTTGCTCTTTGTAATATGGAGCTACACAGTGACATTCTTTGCTTCCAACCAATCTGGAAAACAGGAAAAGTCCTCTGGGATAAACACTTCTTGTGACTTGTGACATTATGTCAGAGCGCTTCCAGGTTCTTTTCTCCCCACCTACAGTTGCCCCGCCATTCTGCACTTTGAGACACATTTTCAGGAGCCACACAACACAGAAGGGTAATGAAAATTTGTAAAAGCTGATGCTTTGTTCAGCCTGGGTGTCATAGGCAAAAATCAAGCTGGAGGACAAAAAATAATTACAGAGCTATTTTGTATTTAAAATTCTTTATGTTTAAAAACAAGAAGAGAAGAAAAAGAAACAAGTGGACCCTTATCCATTATTTATCTTTTAATAACTGCATCTACCTGCCCTTTCTCAGAGAAGTTGCTTAATTATGAATAAGGAATTGATTTTTATGGGCCAACAATTGTCTGTACACATTGGAATTCATTCTGGCATCTGCCTGCCCATTATTCTGGCTTATGTTCTGCCAAAGGCTGATGAAGCTCTGTCGAGAGAACTTGCTGTAAAACATAATGACTTCAGGAATTGGGGGCATTCCAGGCACCCTGGGAGGTTAGAAGCGTTTTCTCTTAATAATAAGAGGGCCTGGCCAGAACTTCACTGGGCTTGAGTTAGAAGCACAGGGTTCCACATTCCCAAGGGCCAATGTCTCCAACAGTCCTGCAGAGCAGAGGGCTGTGCTTAGGGAGGCACATTAATGAACGCTTTCAGCTTCTGGAAGACCATTTCATGACTGCTCCCACAGAATCCAAATTCATACCAACAGGCTGACTTTCTAAATCCTTCACAGATACCCTTTTGCCATTTTGAGGTCAGATATAAGCGAAAAAGACAAGGGCAGTTCTGTGGGGAGTAACTGAAGGAGGACACAGAGGAGGATGAAGGTGAAGAGGAGGAAGACGACAGGGAAGCACAGAGTTTAGGATTGATAGACTTAGGAAGAAATGCTGCTGTGAAGGTCAGACAGGTAGCTTTACAGATGAAGGGCTGGCCTCTTTCTTCCCAACAGGCAAGAGAAAGTCTGAAAGTAAAAAAAAAAAAAAAAAAAAAAAAAAAGCATAGGGGGGATAGTTTAGCTTTATATTCTATTTCAAGAATTCCTGGTTCTTAGGTCTGAATGAAAATGGGATGGGTAGAAGGATGGTGAAGTCTCTAGTTGGAGATGCTTCAACACAGAATAAATGACTTGCCAGGGCACTGTGCAGGAAATTCCCACATTACGTGGTGTGATAATGTGGCCTTCTCCCAGTGGCCACTGACTTGCTACTTTCCACATCTTCCAGACCTACCAGACGGATACAGGATGTGCTTAGTTTCCTACGTTCACCCGGATCCTCACAATGAAAATGGCTGAGTGTGTAGCTCATGGAGAGCACTATGAAGCAGACCTGAGAAGGACTTAAATTAAGCATTTTATGTTTACTTGTGAATCTGTCCAAAGCTTAATCTGCTTGTCTGGAAGTGGGCAATGAGCAATAGTAAGTGAACCTCTGTGAGTCACTAATCCCTCCTAAAACCTGTAGTGGTGCATGAAGCCAAAAAGCCTCAAAGGATAAGACAAGATCACAGCGAAGGACACCTGGATCTGATCTCAACTAGATAAAGGCCATAGCCTCAAGCATCTCACCCCTGGGTGGATTAATTTAATTCTCATTATAGATTAAATTACTACCTTACTTGTCTCCTTGAGTAATTCTGCTCTTCTTGGGTACTCCTCTCCTTCTTCAGATAACTAAATAAATATGGGCCACCCAGAGAAGATCTTGGTCTTAGCCCTGAGAGAATCTCAAAGTGTGTGACAGGCTTTGATCCTCCTGGAGCCCTGAAATCACGACATTCACCTCTTTTTATTTAGACTTCACTGTATACTCATTCAGGAGATTGCGGAGCTGATCAGCCCACAATAAGTAAGGGATATTATTAACCCGATACACAGCCAGAAAGGAGCAATTCTTCAACAAAGAGTGCGATGAAGGTGCCAGTGATTTAGTTGGGAGCACAGTTAATAATGACATCAGGAAGAGTTACAAATTTCAGTGCAGAATAAAGCTTTTGACAGTTTCCTAAGTGGCTCTGGTCCATTAAGCTCCAGCTCTAAGGTGACAGAGAGAACTCTGAGTTTAAAATTGGTTAAAAGGGAAGCAGAGTAAAGGGAGGTTTGTTATGAATTATATGTGCATTTTCTTTAAAAGGAGATCTTAAATTACTTTGCAATTTAGCGTGAAAAGCCTTGTCAGAATTGAATTAGTCTGTAAGCTTTGAGAAATTTTCTCTACATCTAATATTGAAAGTGATTTTGAGAAAGATAAAAGCAACTTGTGAATACTATTCTTCTTTCTTTTCCTTTGTCTTTTTTTTTCCTGAAGGAGAAAGAAGAATTTGAATCCTACTACTGCTGTGAGCCTGTTGTGTGTGTGTGTGTGTGTGTGTGTGTGTGTGTGTGTGTGAGAGAAAGAGAGAGAGGGAGAAAGAGGGATGGAGAGGGAGGGAGAGGGAGAGAATGAGATTGATTCTCCATTCTTATAGCCTAATGGGAATTTCTACTCTTTCTCCAACTTTTCAATTCCTTTAATTAATGCGATCTTAACTCCAAAGAGTGCTGTGATACGTGAAACTTTCAGTCGTAATAGATACAGAGAGATATAGAGAAGTAGGTTAATAGCCACCAAAGATGGAAATCTAGTTAAAATTGAGATATAATCAAAAACAGATACAAGCAAGATAAAATATTAATCCCTAAAATTGAAACTACATAAGAGGGTCACATTCTCTGCTTTGGTCTGACTGAGAACGCAAAATATTTACTCTCCATGCCTAACTCCTTCCTACCCAGCATCTGCTATGTGTCAAGCATTATGCTAAATATTTTTATAAGCATTGCCTCATTTGTCCTTACAGTAACCCCCTGAAGTAGGTGCTACTATTATTTATGTTTTATTGATGAGGAAACTGTAGTGTAATAAGATTAAGTAATTTCTATGTATTTCATCATGTTCAATCCACTCAATAGTCTAGTAAAAGTATTCTCATTTTAGAATGAAATAAAAGGACTTAGGAAGGTTAAATCATTTACCCAAGTTAACCAGCAAGTTAGTGGAACATCCGGTATTGCCTTCAGGTCTCTCAGACTGAAAGCCTGCAACAATACAGACTCAGAAATGAAAGGCCTGGACCCATCACCTGAGCGCACTCCCAGGGCACTCACAGGACCGAGGCAAAGACCATTCATGGAAGCTGAAGAGTTTAGGGCTCCTAGCCCTCATTTGCAAGAAGAAAATCGCATTAGTTAAAATACTCGTTTCAATAAAAGGAGTATTGCTGACGACCATGTGTTATTACAGACTGGGATTTCTTAATGGAGATCTCTGTTCCATTTGAAATGAGTTGGGGGCTGGGGATATAGCTCAGTGGAATAAGCGCTTGCCTAGCAAGCGCAGGGTCCTGAGTTCGATCCCCAGTACCGCAAAAAAAAAAAAAAAAAAAAAAAGCCATTTGAAATGAGTTTTAATACAAACCACATCCCATATTTCTTACAAACATCAGCTCATGCCCTTTGTCCTATGTAGTTGTTCACTGCGTCCTCAGATGTGGTGACTACAGTCTCTGTATGAGGATGACTTGTCTGGATCCCAGTGTTTGTATCTGGAAAATGGTGATAATTTTGTCTCTTTGACAGAATGGGGATTAAATGAGTGAATATTTATGCAGTGCTTAGAACAACACCCAGAATGTAGAAAACATTGAAAGGTGTTAGCTGTTTTGTTATCATTGTTGTTAAGCTGCTTCTAGTAACATTATTGTTGGGACAATTGCTCTATCTTTCACCTTTCTTTCAAAAGAAATCAATAAAAACTAAGCTCTATTGCTAAGAATATGGTGGCATTTAGGAATTCCAATTAATGTGTCAGGGCCTTATAAAAGTATTCAGAATGAGCAATATGCTCAGTTAGATCAAATATTGAATTCAGTTGTTTTTTAATGAGGCCTAGAGATCATAGGGTATTGGGTTAATATCAAACAGAGGGGTGCACATAAAATTTTAACAATAGCTGTGAACAAAAGATCCACAGTTGCCTTGCAAGGCAGCTAGAAATTGAGCTCCATTCAGTTTGCAAGTAGATATATCACTGCTGCTGTACCTGAAGGAAAACATGTTTGTGAACAGTGTCCAGTGAAGTTTTGTAGCATTGCTGATTAGCAACCATCAAGGAAAAAAAGCATAAAGCCAACAGTATACTTTCAGGGCCATCACCAACTTGCAGCTCGCCACATGTTACAGGGAGATAAAGAGGAATCAGCGCACAGGCCTTTACTGCATTGGAATCTTCAGCTTCCACAAATGCTGGGTGCTGAGGACAGTGATGACTGGCTAAGGGAAATGCCAGTTTCCTCGGGTTGGGCCAAAGGACTTCTCATAGATGATGAGGAACCTCCCTAATCTGGGGATTTTCATTCGCACATGAGACAAACCCTTCTCCACTAATAAACAGCTGCCTGTGACAGCTGGTGTAGTGGAGTTTCACCTGGTGACAAGCCAATTTCTGGAAAATATTTGCATTGATCAGTTGATTCCCCTGACCCTTTCCTTCACTACTGCTCTTCCGTTTATTAGCAATTAAGTGAGCATCTGGGCCCCAAATCACAGCTTAATTCAATTAAGAATCTGCATCCATCTTTTTAGAGTTGCAGATAATTTCTCTTGAGTTCAAGTTATCTTTGGGAGCAAAGTACATAGTCGTTTGCAAACCCATTTTATCAGGCAGTTGCCTCATTCCTACAGATTTTAGTTTTGTGTGTGAAATGTGGGAAATGTAGATCAACAAACCTTAACACACAGGGTTTTCTTTCCAACCTATGTTCTTAAGTTACAAGCTTCTAGGAGTTGGTAGAAAGAGTATCTTCTGCAGAAGAGTCATCTGTGGCGTTGGGTCTCCAGGACACAGCTTTAATATTGTGTTAAGTACATGGACTTTTAGGTACATTTAAATCTTAGATCAATACAATTTGTGAGAACTGATGGATTCCTGACTCAAGCATTAGAAGATGTCTCCTACTCTGTACAGTAAGGAGAGTTACTAAAGTTTAGAGTCAGAGGCACAGGGCATGGATGAACACTTTATCTGCTAAAGATATGGCGGGGATGCTGGGAACCAAAAGCTATTTCTTAGTCTGAACAACTAGAGCTTTGGGTCCTAAAACAGCCTTGAAAGACTAGGAGGCTGAGTTTTGCATACATGGGCAGGCAGTAGCTGAGATCATTGGGTAACATGTAGGTTGGAAGATGTGGTAGTGACTGAGTGGAGGACAATCACTGGAAAAGCTTTAGGCTAGAAGCCGGTAAAGAAGCCATAATTGGTATCTGAACAATCTGCAGAAGGCCCAGAAAATCAATGCTTCTGGGAGCCCAGGGATGAATGTGAACCAAACATTTATAAACGCACACATGCAGTTTTTTTCAGGAAGTAGATTCCTTAACTTTCAATACTTTTTCTTTGTGGGTCATGACTGCCCACATGGTGACAAATCACCAAGGTACACAAATACTGATTGCAGAGCAAACAGGAAGCGGCCAAAGCTGAGGCAAGTGGCAGTTCTCAGAGGTGACACAAACGGGGAATTGGATAACCCGTGCAAGGAACATGGAATAAGGACATCTTTGTCCTGTGTCTTAAACCATGACGTTTCCCATGATCTCTGTTCTGGGCTAGCAGACCACATATAGGAGAATATAACTGAATAATGACAGATCAGAAAAAATAACAGTTCTTGACACCTATGCAGATATAGAGAGAGAAATAAGGTTGTGAGGGTTCTATATACCTGGGAGTGATTGACAAGTAGCAGAGAGGGCACCAATAGGACGGAGAAGTTAACTTATGGCCTGGATCAAACTACTTTCCGTTTTTAGCTTAGCTGATGTTAATGATATATTTTCAATACATTCAAGGTCACATAGCCAGGATTCACCATCACTGCCACTGTAGCAGAAGAGGCCCCCACAGCCAGTATACTTTAGTTTGTTAGCTGCCCAGATAAGTTCCAGTTCCAATTCCTGTTCCTTTTGTTGCTGGTCACTGTGATGAATAGCTGGTCGCTATGATGTGTATTTTGAGACCCAATTCCCAGTGGACAAGCCATCCTGCCCCTGTATTTCCTGCTTGATCATCCCTTACAAGCCCCAAACCACTGGAGATCAGGGCCTGATATTTGGGGAATGACCTCGATCAGTGCCTGTCAACGTAAATAAATCTGCCTCCAAATCCTGGGTGTCACTTCAGTGTTTCTGTTTGCCGTAGCAGCACCAAGAGCTCCGTTCTCTCAGCATCAGCCAAGGTGTACGAGAGACAACAGCACGCAGGCCTTGGTTCAGCTGACCCATGGCTAGATCTTTAAAAGGTCCACTGGCTTTACATACCAGTCACGTGACCAAGTGGGAGCACAATCGTTGTTCTCTTCCTCGCTCCAGAAAACGTCCTTCGAGTGCTAAATAATCAAACAATACTTTGATACATCAAAAACATTTGGGCTGCAGATGCTGCTGAGACGGCTTAAAACTAGAGAACTGTACAAGTGGCTCACTAGAGCAAAAGGAGCTAGTGAGGGTGTGGGTCAGAAGGAGGAGTCCACACGAGAAGCAAGAGACGGTAACGAGGGCTTCTGGTATTTCCTTTGTTCTCTTTTCCCTCCTGTTGTGGACCTTCCCTCTGTACAGACTTTACTGATCAGGTCTTCTGCACATTACTCCCTATTTAATGGACTTGTTAGAAGTTGGTGCCGAGCTTTATGTCTCAGATGTGCTAAGGTTTTATATATATATATATATATATATATATATATATATATATATATTGCAAATTCTTTTAGCGAAAGTGTAGAATTCAATAATTATACCTCACCATCTCCTTTGGATGAAGTGTATTCATCAGCCTTTCATTCAAATCTATTACCACCTTTTTTTAGAAAATTCAGTTAAGAAAAATGCCTCAGGGCCATTGTTAGAAAGCATACAAAGGGAAAGAGAGATGAGCCAGCAGAGGGAGAAGAGAATGCCATTTAAACGAGGAAGAAAGGGACTCTGGCATCTTTCAGATCCACATTGTGTGTGTGTGTGTGTGTGTGTGTGTGTGTGTGTGTGTGACTTTAAAAAAAATGTGAGCAATGAAAAAACTTTCCACTTTTGTTTATGAAAAGCCTGCTTTATCACTAAATGCTGCTGGACATTATTACTAGGAGGAGGTTGTTGCGTAGTTAGGGATTATAGCACCCTGACTTCACATGAAATGTGTTGGTGAAGGCCCAGGTAACGTCGCCCACAGGAAAAGTATGATAATCTCCAAATCCCAATGCCAGAATTTGGAGACTGTAAGGAAACGATATCTTAGAAAACTGGTACATGACATTCTCCGCCTTTGAGCTACCTGACAAATGTCTCTGCCATCATTTACTTTGCGTAGGTGTCAGTGGAAGGGGAAGAGTGAGTTGGTTTTGTTAAATTAGTTACCAAAAACATGTAGCCCTTAAAGTTCTGTGTTTTAAAAGAAAGAGCTTAAATGGTAAGATTCCAAGATGATAAGAGAGAAAAAATAACTCCCAAGTTTTCAAACCATGTAGAATAAGCTTGTAAAATGTGAAACGATAGTTTGATAGCAAATTGAGTGATTGCTCTGTGCAGTGCCAGCTTAATGTTAATCTGAAATACTGAATTTGGGAAGCATAAGTGGTCTATTTTGGCAGAATGTGTAGTGTTGAAATTTTCTTGGACTTTGTGTTTTCTATACTGCAATGTTAATAGCTGCCATTTATGGAGGGAATTTTGCAAGTCAGAACTGGAGAATTTTAATTCTCCCAATGACTCCATTACAGTGATTGTATTATTCACACATTATAAGAGGAAACTGAGGAAGGTTAAAAAAGCTACATGGTGTGTCTGTGGCATAAGTGGCATTAACATTTTAGTCAAGGTGTTCCAGAGCTCTTGAGTTGACCTCTGAGCCTTGATGCACACAACAGCGAACGGTTAGCAAGTTTGTGCTTCAAGAAAAGGTCAGTTGTAGGCTGTGGTCCCATGGATAAATAACTGCTGTAGGTAGTCCCCACTGGGGAGTCTTTAAAATATTTAGGTTAACTTGAATGTTCACACTGTTTTAGTTTTTTTTCTTTACATGTTTATTTAGCAGCAAAGTAGAAAAGAAAAAAGAATTTAAAAATTGTGGCCGGAAGGGAATACCAAAAAAGATGAACCTTTGAAACACAAGTGGAACAGGGTTAGCTTCTTTTTTTTTTTTTTTTGCGGTACTGGGGATTGAACTCAGGACCCTGTGCTTGCTAGGCAAGCGCTTATTCCACTGAGCTATATCCCCAGCCCCTGGGTTAGCTTCTTTTCAAGGCTTTCTTTGTAAGCACAACACAATGTTTGTTTGAAAGATGGAATCTTTGACCTTTTTATCTGGCAGAAAGCTATCTGTCCTTGGCTAGTACTAAATTTTATGGATAATTAAAACATTATTTTTCTCTCCAAATGGAATATATTGCCACACAAAGACTCCTTTGGGGGTGAAATTTATGCCTATACCACCAAAGCAAACTTGAGTACATCTAGACAGGATATCGCTAAGAAATGGGCGCCTGGAATAGTGTTCTTTAAACATATGATTTGGTCTTCAAAACATACCAGGAAGTACTCCTTGCAGTCAAAGCCCACCAAGAGAAGGGCAGGTAGAATTGGTCGGCTTCTCTCTTGTTGCTGAGCTATTGAGAGAGATCATTTCATAAAACCATATTCCTTTAGCCTTCAGAGGTAGTTCAGCAAAACTGGGTACATTTATTAAGTGAGAAACTAACTATACTAAGAAATTAATTATACTAAGATGCATTTTACGCTCTTCTGTACCACAACCCTTATCAAACATTGGTCTGAGGCTGCGCTGC
Organism: Dinomys branickii; assembly: GCA_004027595.1. Classification (NCBI taxonomy): domain Eukaryota; kingdom Metazoa; phylum Chordata; class Mammalia; order Rodentia; family Dinomyidae; genus Dinomys; species Dinomys branickii. Next base: position 174,322 of record PVLD010000125.1, on the reverse strand, counting down.
CCAGAAAAATGTATTGACTTCTCTAGAAGGGAATGATTACCTCCTTTCTTTATTGCTATATTGTTTTCAATGCCCCCTTTTCTGCATCAGGATTTGAAGCCTCACATCCTTCACCCTTGCTTAATTTAGTGAAAATTGTGAGAGTTACATCCCTCTGGGGTCTCTAAGGTATGGTTTGATATACTGTCATGAATAAATTGTCCGGGGTGGTGTGGGTGAAGTATGGAAAGGAGAAAGAGGTCAAGTGCAAGAGAAGACAGAACAGAACCTACAAGTCTGACAGGAGAACACATTGACTGCACCACTGACACTGATGGCCAGCACAGATGACACAAGGGTGCTGTGGACAATGAGACAGCCATGACGACTGCTCTGGGAAGGCCCTATCAAGTGGTGTTCTAATCCCACTTCTTACATTGCTCAGTAGATATTTGTTCAGTTTCTTTGAAAGAAGAGCAGACCCAGCAGCACAAAGAAGAGAGATGGAACGCATTGCCTCCTGTACAGCAGATTCTAATATGCTTCTCTGTCCTAGAATAAAAATAAAACAATCCCAGGAGGATGGGCTGAAAGGCAGAAAGGTTTTTGGTGCCCAGTCATTTTCCAGAACAGTATGAAATGAAGCCCTTTGCAATATGTTTTCTACAGCCCAGGGCAAAAATTTTCTCCATGGGGTTCTCTGTCCATTCTGAATTATGGGAGGAAACCAACTAGGGCACTACACTGGTTTAGTAAAGTTTGGATGAAATACACATTCTACAGCTTTAGGGTTTTTAACTAAAATAATATGGTCTGGATTTTGTTTAAGAGACTGGGACTGTGTAAGAAATAAAGCGGGTAATTTAAGTCCTAACCTCTTCTAAAAGCACTATACTCAGAGTCACAGATGTAGGTAGCCACACACACTCATCTGAATCTTTTGTGAGGTGTCAGAGTTTCTTTGAAAGTGAGCGAAGGATCTGGGTTTTCATGGATGTCCTTGCTATGCTCAGGGTTTACTTGTCTGTAGTCCTGAGAGTACAGTGTTTTGAGGTTTTATCTTTCCATAAGCTACCCAATATGGACTGTCAGCTTTTTGTTATTTCATGCATAGAGCCTGTTGAATTATGTGGCTGTTTCCATCAAAGATAGTCTTTATGGAATCATTAAAATGATGTGCTATCATGCTTAGGGTATACGACAAACACAACACATAGGCCTGTCCCCCACAGTGTAAGATGTTCCCACAGCAAATCTTTGTTCTCAGGCATTCCTCTCCACCACATTAACATGCAGCAAAAAAGAAAATGTCAGATCATTTAGATGAGCCCGTGATAGATGCTGCTAATCACAGAATTAAGAGGAAATTTAAGCATTTTCTTAGACTATTTCATACTTATTGACTGAGACGGAAGCAAATTGTTTCTTAGAGTCTCACACTTAGAGGTTCTTCAAAGCTCTAAGGAAGGAAGAATGCTAAAAAAGGCAGGAAACTGGCTTCAGTTCATGTTCTAATCATTGCTGTCATCGGTATTAGGTGGTTCTGTTCAGAGCAGCGTACTGGGTACTGGAGTGTGAAATACGAGCCTTGTGCATGTCCTGCTTAGAAGTGCTGCATCAACAGCTACCGCCAAACAGCTGGATTTTAACACAGGGCCTGCCGGTGAAGGACTCTGTTCCCACTCAGCAATTCCCTCAGCCTTTCAGTCCCCTGGTAGATTTCCTTTGAGCACATTCTCACACCTTTTTCTTTTAAAAAAAAAACAGAAACGTTAGTGGGGAAAATCCACTGCAGTGTGAGGTGCACATTATTCGGAGAGCATTGCATTCACCATGAATATCAGCGTCACTTCCATGGCTCGATAATAAGTGGCTGCTGCTGTTGCCATGGAGATTTTCATTTTTAAAAACTGTATCCACACAAGGACAGACAATGCAGCTGTTTCCACGAGGCATCACAAAATAAGCCCAAATGTAATGGTGCTCCTGCCTGTTAGCAGAATGAGGGAGATGTGTCTCTAAGGGAGAGAACCAACAGTAGGGCTGTGGCTGTAGCTTGAGGGGGCCTCTTGCTTTCAGTTTAAGGCCAGTAGAGTAATGGATGGTAAATTAGAGCTAGTGGGGGTTCAATTTCTATCTAGTTTTCTCAGGCAGATTCTCAGCACCAGGTCTTTGTTATTTACGCTGTTTATATCACTTCTTCCAGCTGCACCCTTGAGAAGGACACCTCTTCCCCTAAATCTGCATGTGCTAGCAGGTACCAGGAAGAAGAACCAGTGAAGGGGAGCAGTGTTTGTTTATGTCAAGTCCAACAGATCCCTACCTACATGCTACTAAGATGCTGCAAACAAGTCAACAAGAAGTGTTTAAAAGCACCTCCACCTTCCAGTTAGAATTGAGTTCTTGTTCTTCCATGGGGAAGGAGCTTGGTTTTTCACTATGTGTAGCCCAGTAGGCACCAGAGCAAAAAGATACCAGTACAAATGGCTAGCAATGGTGTTACCTTTCTCTTGAAGCAGAAATTTTTGCCATGGGGAAGGAGCTTGGTTTTTCACTATGTGTAGCCCAGTAGGCACCAGAGCAAAAAGATACCAGTACAAATGGCTAGCAATGGTGTTACCTTTCTCTTGAAGCAGAAATTTTTGTTTGCTTTTGTTTGGGGCTCTAATGTGCTAGCCAAGCCAGACACTGACAATGATGTGTATAGAACTCCCAACTTTGAAATGGTGGCCTCTGTTCCTCCTTGGAAACAAGATCCAAAGTAGTTACCCTGCAGCGACCTGGGGGCTACTTCTTGCTGTCACTCAGGCACAGTGTCCCACACGGGACAACAGCAGCACAGTACTGAGGGGAAGAAAGCTTAGCCCGTGACTCCCAGGGAAAGCGCTGGAAAGGAAATGATTTTCCCTGTCACCACTGCCCCACTGCATATTACTATTGATCGCTTACAAAACAATTTTGCCTCTGGATTTGAAAATATTTTACCAAACAATCGATTATAGCTATTTTGTTGTTATAAGAGCGGTGAATTATACACAGTATAAATCACTAAATGCCTGGGAATCCAAAAGTAAAAGGATTTTGCTGGGAAAGCAGAAGTGGGCCTTTTACTCCGCAAGGATGGCCTTTGCAAAGAAAGAGGCTGCACTAAACATCTGAATAAGAAGCAATCTTTGTGGTACTTGTTGTGGTTAAACCTAAAGTTGAGATGCGACAGTTGCCTGAGTTTGGTCCTAGGACACTCGCCACGGACACTGTCTGTGGTCCTGCCAAACTGCACTTAAAGCTTTTTCAGTACTCAAGGCCAGTGGTGCTGCTGGCTGATCACAGACAAGTACCGTGAAGAATGTGGAAGACAAATTCCGGCCGGGTGCCTTTACATGGTAAAATTTCACACACAAACAAAATGTATAATAAAGCAGGAGCAGTCAACACACACACCAACAAAATCTTACGATCCCTCAAGGCCCATAAGGAATCAGAGTGCCCCAAAATATTTCATCTCCTTTCTCTAAGTATGATATCAATGGCTCCTTCCTGTTCTTTTTTTATTTTTGGCACAGAGCCCTCCTACTTCCCATGTGGAGAATGAAGTCACTTTTTTAATCACCTGCAACTAACCTTTAGCAAATGTCCCAAATACTGTTTTCTGAGCTCTTATTTACAAGTGACCACTGGCCCCAGGTGATCTGCTGTACTGCAGGGCTATAAGAATGGAGAGAAATTCCTTCAGGATAGACTAGAATTGTCGGTGTGAAAACTAAACACAAGTAGAACTCATTCATTTATAAAATTTAAATATTAACATCGGTAAGTCCATCCCGAGTCTTAATAACTCTATTATTTCTAAATGCTCATGAGTGTTCAGAGAGTGGTGATATTCTTGTTCCTCAGATGGAGCTGAGCTTGCCTTTGCACAGCTGAAGTCACAGAAAGTCAGGAAAACTAATCAGGATGAGAACGTCGATGTTGGTCAGCAATCGTGGGTAAGGAAGGAGTTACTAAACTATTTTCTATTCATCAAGAGAAGCTAACATGACAGAAGAGAGGGACTGTAGACTGCTGAGTAGACCACAAGGCTGAAATGGTTTCTCTACAAGTAAGTTCAACTAACTGAAATTCTCTTTTTCACTGGCTCAGAGAAGGAACCGAGGGCTCACTTCTCTCATTTTTGGCAGGGCTGCCTGAAGACCAGGACAGTGTAAGGAGGAAGCTCAGTGTGATTTATTTTAACTAAGCAAAAGCAAATTGCAAATGGGGATGTAGACAGAAGTGCTGCTAGGGTATTTATTGAAGCATACATTTCATTTCTCTTAGATGTCATAGGTGGGGGAGAAACTCTGTATAATTACACTAGGGGAATTACTTTTCAAAATGTATTCTCTTTGATGAAATGCTGATCAAATTATTTTGATTGAGATTCATGTTTATTCACTCAATTAATATTTAGTGGGTATTTACTAAGCACCTGGCCATGTTAGGGAAGATACAGGTGACAGTGACAATAACCATCAGTCTACTGAGATGAGAAATTATATGTGAGCCTTTTTGATGTCAAATTTAAAATAATTCTGTATTTAGAACTATAAAACACCTTGAATAACTTCTTCATGTCATCATAATCTATGAAATAAATTTTTCAGTGAGTTCCATTTTGTAGATCTGGGAATTGAAATTCAGTGAAGTTGTGACTTGGCTAATATTCTTTAGAATCCCTGTTCTTTTACTGTATTATATCCCTTCTATAAATTGTATCCAAAATATGTATACCCCCTCTCACTACTAGCGCTAATTTATAGCATGAAATATATTTAGTAGACCAGTGATTTCAATTTAAGTTTACTACAGTGATGCTGTGGAAGAAACATTGATCAATAAGGAATTCAGAAGCTAGGGTTAGTGTGAGTCCCGGAGGCCTGGAACTGTAGATATTTAAAAGATAAAAATGTGCCTTTTGTTAGGTTTCCAAGAAGAAACAAGGCATAGTGATTTTTTTACAGCACAAGTTTTACAGATCCAAATAGATAAGCAACCTGTTTTGAGAATTCAGAAATGGGAGAGCTAATTATGAGCTGTGCCCTCATTTTATATGGTTGTATACCTTTTCTCATTACAGTGCATGTGCTAGGAGACTTGGTTTTCAGACTCTCTGGGTTGGCAAATGAACTCTGCTATCCTGGGAGGAAGTAGTTGAGTGGACAAGTTACTTAACCTTTGGAGGCACAAACATTTGCGATGCTATTGGGAGGCTGTAATGGGATAAGAAGCAGTGCTTAACACATGCAAACTAACTGTTCTGTATGCAACCCCCCGGAGTTAGTACTCTTTGCTGCTGTTGTTTCATGTAAAAAGGGAGTCCTAATAATCTTAGTCTTCCTTATTGATCTCTTAGCATTGGTAAGTTCATCTTCAGCAATTTATCTCTTAGGGTTGTCATGATGATCACCTTTTATAGTAGAGGCCAATGAAGAAATGTAATGATGGCTAAAGAAACCCTCTAAAACATATGTCTGATGGCTGGCCCTTACTAGATTCAGCCTTTCGTTATCCTTATTCACAAAAGGAGAAGATCCAGGTGCTCTGCTTAAGTTTTACCGGGGCCCAGGCAGCTAACAAAGTCATCTACCTCTTAGGTTCTCATGGCCAGCGTCTGGACAGGTACACCTTCAGGAGGCCGTTTGTGGAGCTCATTACCCGGCCACCATGTGGCATCGCCCAGAATGAAGGAGCATATTTTGCATGTGTCTGTATGTGTTGCTGTGTGGCTGTATCAGCTGGCAGGGTAACGGGACTGCACAGGCACTGTCTTCTGCCGCCTTCTCTGGAGGAAGCACCTTTGCAGGGCACAACCTTCTTACCCCCTCCACCTCACCAGTTCCTTACTGTGCCTGCACTGTCTCGCTGCTCCCGTGCATCCTCCCCTCCCCCTCACTGCCCACCTCGTGCTGGCCTCACTGTCCCCCGCACACCTAGCTCCAGCCCCCATTACACCCAAGGCCCTTAGCTAAGGCTTGTGGCCCTGGTTGTTCCTGGGGAAATTCCACTGCAGGGCATTTCCGCCCTGTGTACAACAGTCTTCCCATGTCTGCTTTCTATTTGTTGTGAATTCTTAGCCAATGCTTTTATTCAATTTTTAAAAGCTAATTACTCCTACAGGTTTTTTGTTCTTAACACAAATTTAGAAAGTTAACTTTGTTGTCATACTATTTGATGTTTTAAAACAGCCAACATCAGGGCAGAGGCAGTCTGTTTAAGGGTCTTACTTTGGCAAAATCTCTCACTCGTTCACTATGGGACTGGCTGCACGTAGCCAGGGCCTGGAGTAAGGGGCCCCTTCCTGTGTATGCTCCTGATCTCAGCCCCGTCTCTGGCTTACACCCAAGGACTCTAGGTCAACACCTTTCAAGATCTCAACATGAGATCTTAAAGTCTGCCCCTTAAGAAGCTCTCTCCATTGAGGAAGGCCAGCTGTCACAGCTCAGTTGCTCAGAATACTCCCCAGCTGCCTTTAAAAGGACTCAGTTTATTTTAGCAATTCCTTCATCCTCCAGAAAGTCTGAATACTTTAAAATATTCTTTAAACTCTATTTAATAATGGTTATGGAATGATTTGTTAGTTCCTTTAATATTTCATTCTTATTTAATGGTCTAATAATTCTTTTTAAATGGCTATAGGAAATGCAGGCACACGTGGGGATTAGGTAGGTAGTACGGTGAGAAAGGGTGGCTTTGTTTTTTTCCTGGATGAATATATCTCATGTTTATCTTGCAATACTGCCTCAGTTGCTTAATCCACTTGTACAGATGGGATGAGAATGGGACCTGACCTTCCCCAGAGGAGCCTCTTTCCCCTCTTTCAATTTCAGCTCTGTCCCTTTAAGATGCGGTCCTGCTGAGAATCAGACATTTGCAAAGGCCTTGCCAAGATTTGGGAGAGTGCTACTAACCACACGTGAGTTTACAGCCAATATTTCCTATAACACACTGCATGTCCAAAACTCTGCAATCTCAAACTCTTTTAAGTACTCAAGCATATTCTGGGTGTTTTCTCTTTTGGGGAGACTGATCTTATCAGTGCAAAGATGAGAAAAATATGAAATCAGGGCCTGCAATTTTTCACACCATTTGGGCTAGGTATGTTTGTCTCCCAGGATTAGCAGTATGTGTATTTATCACTGATCAGTAGCAGAAATGAATGCTTCTACCCCTAGAAGTCAGTTCTGCATGGTGTTTGTCCAATACTTAAAAGTGTCCACAGGTGAGATTCTGAAAGGATCATCTAAACTGTTTGAAAAGCAAACATTTTTCAAGGTTACTGTGATAGCTAGTCTTTAAGCTGACCTGACACGTGGGATTTACACTGTGTGTGTGTCTGTGTGTGTGCGTGCATGTGTGTGTGCGTGCATGTGTGTGTGTGTGTGTATTCTCCTACACGCAATGTAGCAGTGTTGGTCTGTATGACCAATGGAATGTGACCATAGATAAGATTTAAACATCATTGCATGGGTTAGGGACATGGCCAAGTGGTAAAACACCTGTCTGGCAGCAACACAGTCTCGGGTTTCCTCTCCAGTACAGTCAAACACAAAGTCGTCGCTGCACCCATTTTGGTTGCTCTCTCGCTGTCAATATTTCTCTTGTTCTGTCTGGGAGAAGCCAAGTCTTGTAGAGCCTTGTTAAGAAGTCTATGTGGCAATAAACTGGGTGAAGCCTTTGACCACAGCCATGTGAGCAAGTTTCGAAGTAAATCCTGTCTCATTAGATCTGCAAGTACTGCAGCTTGCACCAGCTGCTCATCTGCAACCTCCTGAGAGGCCCTGAATCAGAGCTACTTGGCTGAAAGCCCTTGCAAACTGAAATGACAAGTATTTCTTATACTAAACCACAAAGTTGTGGGGTAACTTGTTACACAGCAGTAAATAACTGATAGATACTTAAACTCTAATTTTGTTTCACAGTTGATCAGGAAACAACTTTGCAGAACTGCTATATCTAACAGTGGCTTTATTCAGCTAGGAATGATTGCTTTTCATTCAGCTTTTATAGAGGAGTGGATTTGAGAAGTTCTATTTGATAACTTCTTCTTTTTCTCTCATAGAACCCTAATAAAAAAGATTGCTCTTGATGTCACTCCAAACCTTATTTCTCCTAGTGCGATAACAGAAAAAAATTGAGAAGCCCGCTGTGCTGATGATTTGTGTATTTTCTCTAACCAGTCTGGAAAGCCGGGTAAGCACATGCATTTCCCTTTCTAGTATGCTGCCTGGAAGCTCTTAAAATTTAGTTCTCTATCTAACTTGTTCTCAATGCACCCTTTTTGTTTAAGATATGCCGCACTGTCTTTTGCTTTTAGATTCTTTGAAGCAAGTAATTAGATTCCTCGAAATAATTTTTTAAAATAAATGTGCCTGATTCCTATAAACCAGGTCGAGTTCTTTGTATGAACACTTACGCTTAATTCAAAATACTGTGAATTTGGTGAGCCCCTATTACCTGTTAACCAGAGTGCTACGCTCTGGAAATATAAAGATGAGTAAGTTAAAAATCGGAGCTTGCTCTTAAGGAAACTCAAACTCTGGTGGTGAACAACCATGTTTGAAACCAACCATGAAGACCAGTGCTGACGAGAGAAAAGGATTTCTGACTTGAGACGACAGTCAAACTCTGGCCTGATGAAGAATAGGTTGCCATTACAGCTTTGGAAAAATGAGCGCTTAGGAAACACTCAGAAGGTTACTGTAGGTAAACAGAGGGGTAGAACAGAGGTGTAAGAAAATGGGGTACAAATTAAAAACAGTGAATATGCCTCTGAGTACTCAGGAGCAAAATTTATACAGAAAGGATTGCAGAACAATAAAGGCCATTTCCCACATTAGAATTGACCGAATTAATAAGTAGCTCACCTATCAGGAACAATAAAGCTATTTAATGAGAGTTTACAGGACTCCCACTCAGCTGTGACACTGCTGAATTCTTGCAAAACTGGAAAGAAGAGTATTTTGGAAACAGAAAGATGTGCAGCTATTTTTTTTTTTGTTTATTTTATGAGCACATGTTTGCAATACATAATGACTGCATTTATTGTGGTGAGTTGTATATGCACATAACACATCTTAACTCTTTCTTTTGTCGCCTGCCACTCACATCCACCCCTGCTTCTTCCAACTCTTGGTGAACTTCCCATTTGCAAAAGCTCTGTTTCCTGGTTTTCTTCCTCTTTCCTTCTTCCTCTCTCTCCATCTTTTATTCTCTCTCACATTTGAAGAAAAATCCCCTTGCCTCCTACTTTTATTTTGCTCTTTATATCTTTTGTTTCTCTTACTAGAGAAACTATGCAATATTTAAGATTGTGTGTCTGATTTATTCACTTAATATTACGGTCTTGTGGTTCATCTGCCTACCTATGAATGCCTCAAGATTATCTCTTTATGGCAGAGTTGTACTCCATCATGTATAAATATCACATTTTCTTTGTTTATTTGTCTGTTGGTAAGCCTATAGGACACTTCCAAGATTTAACTACTATGGATTATGCTGCTGTAAACATAGTATATATGTATTACTGCATTTTGATGACTTTAATTCTTTCAGGAAGATACCTAGAAGGGGACCAGATGGGTCAAATGGGGACCGCCATACTGATTTCCATAGTGGTTGTACTAGTTTACATTCCCACCAATAATGAGGAAGGATTTCTTTTTCCCTGCAGCCTCACCAGCATTTGTTATTATTTGATTTCATGGTGATATATTTCTGGAGTAAGATGGTATCTCAGTTTTATTTTAATTTGCATTTCTGTAATGGCCTGCGATGCTGAATATTTTCAAATGTTTTTATTCGCCATTGATACTTCCTCTTCTGAGAGGTGTCTATTTATTTCAATGGCTCATTCTTATTCACCACCTATGGGTGCTGCCAGGGGACTGATGAGGTCTCCATCGACTAAAACAAGAGTTAGGGTGCTGGAGGCTGTGCTCCTAAAGAGACTTTAACGTTCAAAAAAGGAAAAATGCACCAATACAAAGCAAAAGGAAAATCTCCCTTTTTTGCTAGTCTTAACTACACTGGACCCAGGCTGTTCACTGTTACTACAACAGGCCTGCGTGTCTTCTCTACAGAACCTCAGATCATGCCCAGGATAGAAGCGCTTTCTCTGGAGCATCCCTGCTGGAGAGGCTCAGCATCCTGACTTCTGTGGGTTAGAGAAGCGCCTGCAGCTAAAGCAGTCAGCACTTAGCCAGATTAATCAGCCCTTTGCATAGTCATTCGAATCTTAATGGTGATTTATTTGGTGGCACTGTGAATTTTTCTGATCTTTAGATCTTGAATTGTAGACTCAGCTCCTGTGAGGCTACATCTATGAAGTAAGGGTACAAATTGTGGAACCAAGGGTAGGCAGGGGACCTGCTGGACCAGCAGCAGTCAGAACATCCACTTTCTGCCTAGTTTTACATGTTTGTTTTTAAGAGAAACTAAAAATCCAAACCACTAGGTAAAATTTGCCAAGTTTTAGCTGTTTGCATCTCATACAAAAGATTGAAATACTGTGTGGACTGAACACGGTATATCTCCATGTGGGATCTGGCCTGTGAGCTATATGTTATCACATCAGTTTAGGCAATGCTACTAGCAGACACTATCTTTGGCACATTATACAATTTAAAAATTGTACAGAAGTCACTTTAAGGGTCACTAATTTTCAGTAATCTTAGGACATCATTCAGTGCTGAGAGGTATATGAAGCAGTGCTGAGAAAGTTATGCATCCTCAGAGAGGCATTAGAGGCAGTTTTGTCAATTCACAGAATTGCAGAATGTTTTCCTATACTAGTGTATGCAGACACACACACACACACACACACACACACACACACACACAGTCTTAAACCCATTGCTAAACTCAAAATAAAGGGGCAGAAATCAATGGGTAATAAACAAAGGAGACACTCACAGCTAGAATGATAGACACCATTTGATGCTGCTAACAAACAAAACATAACAAAATCCTCACAGAAGATGAGTTGCCCGCTCCTTTAACTGACCTGGAGAACCATAGAGACAAGTCTTCTTCTTTTTCTGTTCTAACTTTGTTTCACAGAAAAATTTTAACAACATAAAAGGTAACCATTATGAGAGAGGCAGAAAATTTCAAAAGATCTTTGAAAGAAAAAAACTAGTACTGTAAAGATTCAAAAGAATCCAACCTGAAAACTCCTGTAACATAATGACATTTAAAATGACTTCAGGTATCATGAAATTAAATATAAACCATAACTAAAAAACATGACTCCAGCTAATTCTAAAAAAGACAAAAACCAAAATCTGGAAAGAAAAGTATAGAGAAGAAAACCTGAGTTGGTACAGTTCCAAAAAAAGAGTAAGAAAAGATTTGAAGAAATCATATAGGACAGAGTGGGAGTGGAGGAATATAATAGGGATGCAGAATAACTGGTAATTATGCCTCATAAATATCTAATAGGAACTTCAGAAGAAAAGAGAGTTGAAAGAAGCAACATTTTAACATAATTCTGAGTGGAATAAAAGACACAGCGTTAAAACAGCAAAACTGCACAAAAACAAAATATCAACTATAAGCAAAACATAGATTAGCTAAAAAAAAACCAGAATAACAATTACAGAGTATATATATATATACACACACACACACACACACACACACACATATATATATATATATATATATATATATTTTTTTTTTTTATCTTTTTGAGGCCAAGTCTCTCTACACAGTTCAGGATGGCCTTGAGCTTACTGTAGAGCCTAGGCAGGTCTTGAACTCACAATGATCATCATGCCTCAACCTCCCGAGTGCTGGGATTACAGGCGTGCACCACCACACCCAGTACAGAGTATGTTTTTAATTAATAACAAAGCCATCTAAAATTATCTAATACCTCCAATGTTGTGAGGGAAATATTTGTCAATTTTAAATTTTATATCCAAATAAACAATCCTTCAGAAGTGAGCATAACCTAGTTTTTAAGCCAGAGAGGAATAATTTACTGCTGTATTAATAGCACTGAGATAATTTACAAATCATACATGTATCTCTATTAAGAAACTCACCAAAGGAAAAGCTGCAGAAAGAAGAGAACGAAGCACAGAGAAAAGAGTAGGTGCATGAAGCAGTGTTAAGAAACTGTTAAGTGTATAAAAACTAAAATAAACACTAACTGTAAAAATCAAACTGATTATTGAGTGGTACAGAATAATGTGGAGCTACAATACTAGATAATGACATGTATATACAGGGATGGAAGGGAGGCTTGCTTTGCTGCTGGCTGCTTACTGCCTTCTGCCTGCCTTGCCATGAACCACTTCTCCTCTGCTATGCCCCTCTGCTATGCCACCCTGCCTTGGAGTTCATCAACTCTGAACCAAAAGCTCTACAAACCGCGAGCTGAAATAAACCTTTCTTCCTTTAACTTGTGAAAGTTGAGTATTTTGTCTCAGCAATGAGAAAAGTAACTAAGACAATGCGAGATGTATATCCACATAGAGAAAAAAACGAGAGTAGAGAAGGTAAAAAGTGAAAAGTGAGACTCTTTTTCTTTCTCCAATGCTACGTTCCACTCCCAGAAGTAAGCGCTGTTAATATTCCTTATGCCTCTCTATACTGAATTACACAAATGTTTTGTGTATAATTAGAAAACATATATTGCTTTTATATTTTAAGACAGCATCTCACCAAGTTACTATGTTGTCCAGGCTGTTAAACTTGTGAATTTCCTGTCACCTCTCTAGAGCGCTGGTATTACAGGCAGGCACCATTGCAAGTAGCTACTTTTTTAGAGAAGAACTATTAGATAACACTGTATAGTTTTCATTAAACTGCATTTTAATTTAGCTCATGTGAAATATCTTTCCAGATGAACTCACATAGTCGTATCTCATTTGTAAAAACAGTGAAAATGTTATATTGTGATTACCTTTATTAAATCAGCTCTATATTGATGGACATTTAGTTTGTTTTTAATTTTTTACTACTACAAACAATGCTGTCCTGAATATCTTCATATAGCTCATCTTTTCCCTTTGGATATGAAAAGGAACTTTAATCATATTCAAAATTCCCACATGTATTTCCTTGGATATTTTAACTCTACTTTTTCATAAATCTGCCAGGCTTTTGCTTCACAAGCAATAAACTTTGATGGCTGAGCTTCATAATACTTTTCTAGTAGAGCTCATTCCCTGGCATTACTCTAATGTTTTCTTAAGTTGTTGTTTTTCTAATTCTCTTTAATGGTTTGATCAACCTTCCATTCTGACACCTGGTAAGTCGAGCAACTTCTTTGAAGACAACAAAATATAATGTAACAATCACTGTTAATGCCTATCATTTGGTTTGAAACCCCGTATCATTTTTAATGTTCTTACTTTGTTTTGTTCATATTTTGCTCTTGTTCTGTTTTTTTCTTTTTGCTATTCTCTTTAAAATTAAAAAAAGCAAACAACAACATGAGATACCTGAAATTGAAAGGGTGGATGTAAAATTTATGAGACTTTCGAAGCTGTGGATGGGAATAAGAATCAAAAGAGAAATGAAGCGCATTCACTCCTGAGGATCAGAAGAAAGATGAGATGAGACAAAGTGCAAGGGGTCTGTGTGGAAAAGCAGCTGGCAGTCCAGGTCAGCGAAGAGCTGGAGTGAATGGAAGTGGGGTAGCACTATTAGGCTTTTCTTGTTTTTGAGACAAGGTCCTGCTTTGCAGTGCGGGCTAGACTTGAACTCACTATTTAGTTAAGCTGACCTCGAACTCATGGGATTCCCCTGCCTCAGCCTCTCAAGTGCTGTGATTATAGGTATTCACCATCATACCTGGCTCTATTAAGCATTTTTTTAAAACGTCAGAGCAGAAGGCAGACAAGTTCTTGGAAAAGACAGTTTCAATAGAAGAAAATGAGGGAATAAGCAGGCTTGGTTGAGACAGTGGATAGAATCCAGGGGTTAGGAAGGAAAGAAAAAGTAGAATGGTGTAACTCATTTACTGGCATTGGTGGTGAAAAGGAAAAGAAATTAGCAAAATTAGACAGTGTGAACCAGTAACAGTACTGTGTACGGGGACAGACTTAGGTACATCTGAAAGATAATGTAAAATAATGCAGAAGAGGAGCTTCCAGATAATAGAGGAGGAGATGGTTTTCAGAAAGTTTTAGAGTGGACACAAAAAAGATGGGGATCCAAATGAAAACAGTCACCCTGCTAGAGAAGAGGGATAATTTTCCAAAACTAAAAAAAAAAAATTAATAATATAAAGACAATAGTATAGAATGTTAAGGTCTTAATGTGTACACATTTACTTGCAAGAGATGACACACGTTTTTATAAATACGAGCCTAAGTCTTTGCCTGGCGGAGTAACTCAGAAGGAAAGGACAGAATTGGAAGTTTCAGGAGCATGAAATAGATATGAAAAATGTTCAGTGTGTAGGACGCCTAGGGTCAGAAAGAGCCATTCTCTGAGCCCGAGTGAGAACCAGACATTTGCAGAAGGGTTCTTAGAGCCTCCAAAAAGGGATTCTACAGTAAAAAACAATTCATTTACAAGAAATTTGTTGAATAACATTAAAGAATAGATTACTGAAAAAATTTCAACTTTTTTTCATCAATAGATAATTTGGGTATTCTTTTAGTTTTATATTTTTAAAAGATATTTTTGTCCATTTCCACAATGTTAAGGAAAGTGTCTTTTATGTTTTTAGTCTATTTTTTATTGTTATTGTACTTATTAGGAATAGTAACAATTTATCAAAAATATGCAATAAAATAAAACTATAGCCAATGATAGGTGATTGGTTGAATGCACTCTAGGTATGATGATACAATTTTTATGTAATATATATATTCAAAGAAATGATTTAAATTCATTAATTTTATATAATAGTATGTACGGTTGTCTGTAAACAGTTTGGAATAAGATACAGTTCTAATTACTTCTTTTTGTTGTCAGTAATTGGTGATTTTCTTCTAAAGCACGTAAGTTAATTTTATTTAAAGGTAGAAAGAAAGGAAGAAAAAGTACTAAAATTTCAGATGTGTGTATTTTTAATTTTTCCCTTTACTCGGCAAACTTTGAGATTATCTTAGTCAAGGATTTCTGTGCAGCTCTCAGATTTGTCCTGTGTTTTCATTAAACATTACCACATGCCCTTTACACAAACACTAAAGTAGTAAGGTAGAGGGAAACTTTCTATTTAAAAATGTTTTCCCTTAATCCAGTAAAAGTCTTCCCAAATACTCTTGGCAAGCATTATATGGCGCCTACCCCAACGAATAGCCAAGACACCAATGCACCCTGTGCCAGTGCGTGTTGGGTCACTGCAGTTATGTTGGTCCTGACCCTGCGCAGGTGGCTGCCACCGGCAGCATGAAGTTTGAAGAAAAATAGACCTCTTTGGAAGCACAATAGTTACACTGCATTTTTGGCCTGTTTCTCTCAAACCCTGAACCCAAGTGATTTTGCATCAATGCAGCCATGAAAAGAAATAGTGTCTGCAAGGTAGAACCGAAATCCATGAAATCCTTTTATCCTCCGACTGCGTCTCTCACTTCTAGGATTAGCTTACGTGAGTAAACGCAGAGTCAGCCTAGCCTGAAGTCTTGCCGCTCTGCAGGGTGGGAGCCTTGTGCTCCTCTATGTTTGCAACAGGCATCTAGGGCTCAGGATGCCAGGCTGACAGCATAGATGCCTCACCGAAGGCACAGATACATAATTGCTCCACTGGGGTTATTTCAAGGTTCCCCAACAGAATTGTGTGTATGTATCCAACCTCCACTTCCTACTATCTGTTTTGTTTATAGCTAAACAGACGAGAATACCCTCAACTAGTTTGAGCTGATTTGAAATGACAGGTACAGGAATCCCCGGTTGGTTTTGTATCCAGTTACATTTTTATACATCCCTGAGGATAAATTCAGTGACACCTTTCACAGACATGTCGTCGCGTGCCACACAGATTTCAACTTGAATGTTAAACATAAACAAAAGGAATTACCTCAAAAGCAGGTTATTTAAAGAACTCTCTTAGAAACTTCAAGACTTTAAGAGAGCTAAATTGGATCAATATGGATTCCTTTTCCTAATGTAGAAAAAAAGAGAAAAAAATAACAGCACGGGCTCAAATGTGACAAACAATTTGGAAACAGCTGTGCTGATTGCGGCAGTCCCCGGATAATACACGGCTTGTATTCTCTTCTCCAGGAAGTACTGAAAAGATAGAGAACATGTTGGCATGCAAACTACCCTTACAATGATCAATTGCCTTTCTTTCCGGATGCTGTGCTGTGGTTAGACCCAGATGATTAATGTCTAACTCAGGAGGTCTGAGGTATGCTTTTTTTTTCCTTTTGTTTTTAAAAAAAATCTTTGAATTGACAAATGTGGACACAGAATCCCAAACATCCATTACAGGTGGTTAAATTTTTGGCAGATTATAGAAGTAACTTATTGAAAAGAAAATTAACTACAAAATCATGATGAATTTGTGAAACTGCCTGTCATTTCAATATGTTGAAGGTCCTGGCTACGAGAGTGTTCAGAATGTTCAAGGGCTGGGGATTTAGCTCAGTGGCCCAGCGCTTGCCTGGCAAGAGTGAGGTCCTGAGTTCCGTTTCCTGTACCCCTCCCCCAAAACAAACAACAAAAAGAAGTTCAAGCTTCTCAAATTTCACAACAAATCTTATGACCATGAAATCTTACATAAGTATCTATTAAGTGTATACAGTACAGTACTAAGTAGCAATGAGTCAGGTGTTCTTGGTAATGTCATATGTATTTTTTACATTAAAAAGTGGCCTGGAGTCTGCTTCCATGTTAGCTATATTTGTAGAGTCACTTTCTTTTTGTCTTTTTATAATTGTCCAGATGTCTCAACCGTACCTCCTTCCTCATTTCTCACTGAATTGCAACGCTACTTTTACACTTGAACTGTATCTGCCTGTAGTTCAAATGCACACACCTGTTTGTCTCTACTTGTTTCATTGGGTTTATCAGTTCTTACACTATTACCACACTGTGATAATGACAATAGTTTTATTGTTCCACTCTTTTTTACTTTTCAGAATTGATTAGATATTATACCTTATTTATTCTCCCATGTGAAATCTAAGGAGTGATTAGGTCATGAAAGCTTTGCCTTTAGGAATGACATGAATTGCCCCTACAGCGAACTAGTTATCATGAATAGAAGGGTTACGGAAGTGAGTTTTGACCATCTTCTGCCAGGGGATGATGTTGTGTGAATGCCCTGACCGATGCAGCAGCATACTTCTGGACTTTCCAGCCTCCAGAACTGTGATTCAAAGAAATCTGCTTTTTTTTTTTTTTAACCAATTATCAGTGTGTGGTGTTGTATTACAGCAGCAGAAAACGGATAAGGACAAGGGTGATTTAACCTTTTAAACGTTGGTGTACCCTTTCCAAGCATGTAGCATATTTCTCTTCTATTTGAAGATTATAGTTTATCTCCTGGGTTCTGCACATTCCCTCTGCTGCCCTGCCCCATAGCAGCAGCCCATCACGTGAATGAGCCTCGGTCCTGCCTTTGTTCAGGGAATCTTCACCAAAGCAGGTGATAGGGAAATACCACATCTGAGGGTTAAAAGTTAGATTTTCTAGGTTAACTTCCATGTGTCTGCTTTTGGCCAACTCTCTAAATAAATCCCTTTCCTCATTTGTAGTGTGCCTGTGTCAATTTCTGACCCCCTCCCCCTCCCCGCCTCGCTATGCATCATTTGGCAAGCTGGATATTTGCTCCCGTGATCAGTCTTAGGGCTCTGAATCATCTCTGCCTCTCTCTTCTAATGAGCTGCAACACATATTCAGGGAAACCTCCCAGCTTGGGAGAAAATAGACTGTACAGAGTTCTCTTCGGATTCCAGGCACTTTAATTCATAGTCCTCCAACAGACAATAGAGTACATCTTCCTGATTGCCTAATAAAAAGAGGAGAAATTGCTCCCTGAATGTGCTGTAATTGAATCATGTCTTTACTCGCATGGTATTCAATAGAGGACAGCTTAAATTTTTTGTTGCTTTATTAATATGGGAAAGATATAAACCACAGTTGAGCTATTGGAAATTTCCTACTGCTGTGGTGGGTGGTAAAATTATCAACTCACTTCCCACATTTATGAAAGCCTTTTATGTGTCAGGTGGGGTACTTGGTGTTCTTTTAGATAGGATCTGACTTGGCTTTTTCAGGATCTATAGAAATGATCTCTGTGAGTATAGCCTTTGACTTGGCTTTTCAAAAGACATTGATAGATCCAAAAAACTTAAATTTGAAAAGGTTATATAAGCTTAAATCCATGCATTACAATGGCTATGGAGAAGAGGAGAGGGACTCTTGGGTGGTCCTTCAGACAGAGCTAGCCCTGCCAGTAAGGGAAGATAGGGTCACAGATTCAAAGAGCTGGCTGGCTGATGTGTCTCCAGCTGTGTGTGAGGGAGACAGCTCCTTTCCTGAAAAACTGGCATTTTGGTGCTGCAAACCAGAAAGGCTAAGATAATGCTTATTTGCAGAAAGTTGAGCTGCTGTTGTCCACCATCTGGGAAATTCTAACAGTATCCTGATAAACCCCTAAACTAAGGCTGGTAGCAAAGTTATAAAATTACTAAATGGGGTAGTACTATCATCCTGTCTTCCTTCTCTACCTTCCTCCTACTGAAGGGTGTGGCTTCTTGAGGGTTTGGTGCCCCAGCCATATCTGCAGGACTCTGCTGCCAACAGCAGTTTAAGTCACTTGAGCCCACTTCAGAGGTGCATCACTGTTTGTGGCACATCCAGAAGCCTGGGAGCTGTGGAATGACAGTTCCTAGTGCCCTGGATTACTGCAGGCTGTGCTGCAAGCATTGACAGTCACCACATCTGGGTGCAAGGTTAGGAAATCAGCTGCCACATTAGCATTAGCTCAGATGAAACTCTCATGGAATATAAAATGAGCTTACCATTACAAGAAAAGAAATGAAATATCTGGTAACTGATCAGGATTGAACACAAGTATTAATTAAAATAGGAGTTAGAATCCCCTAAGGGGGAATGATCTCCAGAGATCCTCCTCTCTGCTAATCTTTTGACCCTTGACTATGGTGCATGCTACCAATGTGTTCCAACTATCCATCCTGAAACAGCACTGTCAGAAGAGTTTTAAGGTAGTTTGAACAAAGGACAGTTTATAAGACTCATGTTTTATGTGAGTTGGTCAGATGAGAGAAAAAAACATACCAAGCTGTCTATCAGGTCAAAAGGAAAGTGAACAAACAAACTCAAAAACAACAACAAAAAAACCAAAAACCACACCAAGCTGGTTATTTAGCACCACCCTAGAACCCTGAACATGATAATAACTCAGAAATATTAATAATAAAAATAAAAATAAATGTAGCAGGTATCATTTGTTGAGTTTTAATTTTCTATTGAATTAAGACCTATAAACAATTTATCGTCCTTGACTCTTACAGAAACCACATGGAGGGTGGATAATTATTCCCCCTTTAGAGATGAAGAGAATGGGCACTCAGGAAGATTAGTTACCATCCTGTAGGCTGCCAGTGGAAATGAAAGAGGAGGAATTAATCTCCATCCTCCCAGCTTTATTTTTTTTTTAATTAAAAAAAAAATAAAAGTACAAAAACATATTGACAAACAGACACCAATTAGCATAAAAAATAGTACAATCACAACTAATCTATAGACAAGGTGATATGGTCTCAACAGTGGTTATTGCTTTATCCATTGATATCTTCGAAGTGTAAATATATGAACCCATATACGGACATGCAAATTTAGTCAGACAATTAATCCTCCCAGCTTTAGAGTTTGTGTATTGCTTAGTAGAGTCTTCTGCTTTCATTCACTTTTACCGTCTATGTAACTGAGGAATTCACAGAAGTTTAGGTAGCTGGCATTATAATGTAAAGTATTAGGAGCAGCAAATTAGGAAGAGTTGGAATATTACCGGAACTAAAATTTAAGGAGGAAATTTGAACTATTTAAAAAAAATTCTCCCAAAACACCAAAAATTTACCCCTCAGAAACTAAATTATTTGAGGATATTGAGTGAAGAAATAAATAGTTCTGTGTCTCTCATAGATTGAAATTATAACTAGAATATGACATTAAAATGGACTCTTAGGCTTCATAAAATTTTTGAAACATTTCCCCAGAAATGTTAAGGAGGAAGGAATATTTAGGGGTCATCCTGTCCAGCTGACTTGACATGATAAAGGTCCAGAAGGTGTCTGAGTTGACCCAGCCATGTGCTCGTCACTGGCAAAGCTGAGCACAGACCTCATTTGTTCTAACTCTGAGACCAGAAGGCCGCCAGCTCCTCCTGGCTGCCCCCAAGGATGCTAAGGGACACACTGTGGGAAGGATCTCAAAAATATGGATAGAGAAAAGAGATCTCAAAATAATGGAAGGAAATATGGAGGAAACATTTCATGACATTGGTAAGGCCAAGAATTTTTGGTTAAGAGCTCCAAAGCACAAGGAAATAAAAGCAAAAGCAGACAAATGGGATGATATTAAATTAAAATCTTTTATATGGTAACAGAAACAATCAACAGAGTGCAGAAACAGCTAACAGCATAGGAAAATGTCACCAAACTACACATCGAAGGGAATGTATGATGAACTCAGACAACTCAACAGCAAAAGAGCAAAAGTAATCATATTTTAAAGTGAATAAAAGACATAAATAGTCATTTGTTAAAAAGAAGACATGAAAATGACCAAGTCCATGAAGAATACTCCTTGTCACTAATTATCAGGAAAATTCCAATAAAAGTTGCAATGAGATGTTACCTCAGCTATGATCAAAAAGACAAAATATAACAAGTATTGGTAGTGACATGGAGGAAAAGGAACTGCTGCCTACTTTCGGTGGGTATATCCGTTGATATGGCAATTATAGAAAGTTGACACAAGATGGATCAGGTGGCTATACAAAACAGACCCTGAGCCTTATTGACTTTAGACATTGTTGAGGAATGTATAGGAAGTTCTTCAGAAATTAAAAATAATTCTATCATTGGAACTGGCAACCTCAGTACTAGGTAATATCCAGGGGAAATGAATGTAGTACACTGAAGAGACATTTCTATTACCGTGTTGTGACACTATACATAATAATAGTCAAGATGTGGAATCAACCAAAGTAATCATCCATAGATGAGTAGATAAAGAGAAGGTAGCATATGTACACCATGAGTTAGTATGCAGTATATCCATAAAAATGGACATGATCTCATCATTTATGACAACATGGATGGAACTATTATGTGAAGTAAGCTAGACATACAAAGACAAATACAAAATTACCTCATTTATATGCAGAATCTACAAAGATTAATCTCAGAGAAGTAGAGAGCAGAATGGTGGTTAGAGACTCCAGGAAGGATGAAAGGAAGAGGAAATAGAGCTTGGTTGAAGGGTGTGAAGTTACAGTTGAGTAGGATAAGTAGATTCTGATACTCTAAGGCAGAATAGGATTATATACTTAACAACAATATGTATTTCAAAATAACCAGCAGAGAGGATTTTGACTGATTTACAGTAAAGAAATGATAATAGTTTGAGGTAATGGATATACTAAGTCTCCCTGATTTAATGAAGATATAAAGTGTGTATACATATAGATAGATAGATAGATATCACATTGTACCACATAAATTTATATAATCATTGTGTGTGCACTTCAAAATAAATAAAAGAAATCTTGTATTTGGCATTGTTAAATTCAAAGTCTAGATTTTATCCACATCTTAGTCATTCCTTTTTGTTCATTAAATTAGATATTCTATAAGTGCCAGCCTGAGAGATGATTATGGTCTTGTCAGAGAGATAATAGGACATTGTGGGTGGGAAGAGTGCTCCAGGTGAAATAGGGGCCCAGGAGCCACCCAACACAGCTGGGCTTTAGGAGGAACCAGGCATGGTTTCTTTCTAAGTTTAGTCTTGATGGGTGACCAGGAAAGAGTCAGGCATTTCACGTAAAGGAGGAGAAAGTATGATACCTAGAGCCGCCAGAGAAGTATGAGATATTAGTCAGCCTGTGGGCCGGAGCCAGCATACTATCTCTTCTGTAACTGAAGTTTTATTAGAACATAGTCAAGCTCAATCATTTCCACCATGGGCATACCTGCTCTTGCAAAATAACAAAGGTTACGTATTTGCCACTGAGGCCTTATGGCCCATAAAGCCCAAAATATTTACCCTCCAGCCATTTCCTAGGAAATGTTTAATGTTTAAAAATTGGAATATCTCACAGAAGAATAAATTCCCAACTTCTCATGAAGAGTGAGATCTATCAGGTCTGCACTTCCTCCTCTACATGGCAAGGAGGAGGCAGAGTCGAGCAGCAGTTCTCACCCTCCTGTGGCCCCGAACTCTCCCCTTTCCCATCCTCCCATGCTGCCTTGGACTAAGCTCCCCAGGCCCTTAGATTCATACAGGAGTCAGACTTCACAAATTCTTAAGGAGGCTGGCGATGAGGTAGAAGTGATTGAATGGAGACTCTTGGAAAACTTCATTGAGGAGTCTGGACCTTATCCTGAGGTGCCCCTGAAGGATTTGAAACAAAAAGCTCACTCACCTGACACGATCGAATTTTTAAAGTAAAGGGCTCTGTCGGCAGTACAGAGAATACACTAAGGGAAGCAGAGAGACCACTTAAGAGGTTTCAAAGAAGTCCAAGAAAGGGTGGGGAAGAGCTTTAAATGAATGTCACAGAGTAAAGAAGCTGACTTCTAGGAATATTAGGATGAGAGCCAATAACAAATCTAGGACTGAAATTTATGCAGATTTTAGAAGGCTGTAAGGATGGAAGGAAGAGCATTAACACCCAGGATTTCCCAGTAGAGGACCCTCAACAGTGTCTAAAGTCAATAAGACTCAGAGTCTGCTTTGTGCTGCCACCTGGTCCAACTTGTGTCAAGAGAGTTTTAAAGAGGCTCGTTGAAAAAGATTGCAAAAAAGTATCTGGAGCTAGTAGCCAAGGCTGTGCATGATGGGGGCAGAATCTCAGTGTGACCGAAGGGAGAAAATGTTCTACCAGGCATCTTGTGGTCCATTGTGCATCCCCAGTTTGACAATTCGGATAGTTATAGATACACTATAGATACTCCACTATGGTTCAAAGAAAAGAGTAGATCTCACGTGTCTCCCCTCCTCTCCTAGGTCGGCCTCCCAAGCCAGGGCAGCTCCTCTTGGGGGAGCAGAGGCTGCCTTACTACCAGCTTAGCGCTGTAACAGGCAGCGTCACATTCTTCTCAGACTCCTGAGATGCATAGCAGGGGAGTCCTTCCTTGCCAGCTGAAAAGATCCTCTGGAGCCTTCGAGTAACTCCCACCTAGCAGGTAGGGGTAGCACCTTTCAAAATTGAAATTCTACTTTTACTTGTGAACGTAGAGATAATCTCAAAACAGCTATTTATTTGAAGTGGGAAAAAGCAAGCAGACAGAATTTCCTGTAGATTTTGGCCTAGCGTTTTTCAAATAGAGAATGAAAGACACAGAGGGTTTCAGTCATTTCTCTGAGGATAGGAGAAAAGCCAGTTTCCATGGCGAGTCACATCAAAGGATGGAAACCGTGATATCCTGCATTTTGAAAATTGGGGTAGCTTCCCCAATCAGGTTCATCATAGCAGTGAAAAGAATCTCACAAAACAGAAAGGATTTTCCCTCCACGGTCCACAAACTCTATCAAACTCATTCACAGGGGTTGCTGAGGCAATTTTCTAAAGCTTGTGTTTTATTAATGTTACAGAGAGATGTTGAAGGGTGTCCACAAGGGGTAACTGGAAGGCGAGAGGGAAAGGGAGGAGGTTAAAAAGAAAACCTAGCAAGTGCTATCATATAAAGATTTCCTAGGTTCTCCTGCAAAATACTCAGAAGTGCTGAGTTTTTGAGTGAACTCGTGCTAAATGCTGTAAGCACAGTAATTTCGTTTGTGTATGGGGGTACGGGGGAGAAAATCCATTTCTAAACAGTGACTAATATTTAGAAAGGAAGCTTACTCAGAGCAAACCGGAACCATTATACTTATCTGATGAAAATGGGATTTTGAAATTTGCAAAAATTTACATTTTATACATAATGCACATACACATTTTCCATGCATAGCAGCCAAATATTAAAGTCCTCACAACTTTTATTTAGTTCACTGCATCCCTACAATGTTTTGCAGTGCTCTAGGTAAAAATTCGTCTCATGGTGTCATGTTGTGTCAATCCTGAAAGAAGCCATATAAATCCTCATCGTAACGAGGCCATAGGTTTGGGGAAGAGGATAAAGTAGTCCTCTTTAGTCTCCACTACTTTCTAGCTGACCCTAGAAGGCCACCCACATGACCAGAAGTTTGGGGAAAACAGAGTTTAAACATTTCCAAGAATGGCCCTTTTCCTCTGCAAGTATCTCAGCAAGATTTGGGCACACAGTTAATAAAAGAGGCCATTTTACTAAGTTACCTCCAAATTTGCATCTGTATCTTTTTTTTTTTTTTTTTGGCAACTGTATCTTGTTGAAAGTTAGGTAGTCCAAGTAACGTCCACGACCATTAGGAAGTGGCCAAGGTAGATCTTCAACCAGATTCCTTCAGGTTACCGTGGTCACTACCATGACTTATCTAGGGAACAACCTGAAGATCAAGGGAATCTCTTCTCCCCTGGTAAGTACTGTCTTTAGGATTCACACCATGGTTGTTTTGTTTCAATTTCAGGGAGGTCCTATTCTGGTAGGATTTCTTTCATCTCCTTCTTTTGACATTTATTCTGCTTATCTCATTTAAATATATCAAATACCTGAGCAGTAGACACACCCTAAATTCTGCCACTTTCTAATTGAGAGGCATGGGGAAAATAGCTTAATTACCTAAGCCTCAGTTTTCTCATCTGTTCAGTGGGGATATATGTAAGAAGCATGCATAGCATAGTTGTTTCAAAAGGTTGAATGAGATCATGCATGCAAATAAAGTATCAATACATGACATGTAGTAAACACTCAATAAATATTAAAATGAAAACTTGACAAGTGACTGTGCTGTGGTAAGTCAGTGGAAATGGGTTAGGACATGGGTTCAGAGGTGTGCACGTGGGCCATGGGTAGTGGTGTGGGTCCCCAGCACAACTCTGGGAATCTCAATAAAATCTCAAGGGGTACTGGAGTTACTCTAGTTTGTATCTACTCTTTGAAACCAAAGTTCCCATGATAGATGTCTGGTTTTTTTTTTTTTTTGGTGGTACTGGGGATTGAACTCAGGACCTTACACTTGCCAGGCAGGTGCTTATTCCACTGAGCTATATCCCCAGCCCCATTCCTGTGGCAGATGAACAGCTATGCAGCAAGATGAATGCCTTTAGGGAGATTGGAATCAGCTTTTAATAGTTGTAAAGAGATTTGGGGAAACCTTGAAGGTTGTTTCACATGCTTTTGGGAGCGCCTTTTCCACACATAAGTGAATTCCCTCAGCTTTGTGGTGCACAGAACAGATCCATGCTCCACATACAGAGGTGGCTACATACAGCAAAGCCATGGAACAGAGTAGTTGGCGGTCGCTCTTTCCTGGCAGACTTCTTACTTACAGAATGAAGTTGGAAGAGTTGATGCTCCCAAGGGACTGTGTTACGCAGATAGCAGTGAGTCAGGTTTTGCAGAACTCAACACTAGTTGAGAAATGAATTTTTCTGGTCAGCTCGTCTCTAGATCTTTTCATTTATTTCTATTGCTATTTTCTACTATATGGCACGTTTTCACTTCACTGAAATCCCTAATTATCAGCGAAAAATTCCCTCTGTGATGGAGATCAACAAAAATAATTGATAAAATATGAAGAGAAAAATGTCATGAAGCTGGTAATATACAGGTTGAAATGAAGATGAATATTTACTTCTCCAGTTAAATTGGACAACTAAATTATAAATTAACAGTGAATTAAACAGCTAAAATTAAACTGTAAATTACCAGGAGGGCAGACTTTTATTTATTTACTGTATCTATATTTCTGATTTAAAGTATTTAATTTAATGTTTTCTGAATTCTACCCGGAGGCTCTCTCCAAATATATGTTGATCCTTTCTAAACATCCTCAGGAAAAATATTTCTTTCTCCCTGCGACCTCCTACAAGGAGCGTGTTTCTGTTAAGAGTTTGAGGAAGTAGGGGCCAGAAATTGTTTTCCTAAAGGACAGATTGAGGAAGAATGGAAGGATGGAGGCCTAAGAGAATAGAAAGCCTACTCTATCCACCATAATAATACTCTTAGAAAGATGTATAAAGAAGCGTTTGCCCCATAGAAATTGAGTGTTTCTTCTAGACCAATCATCTTCTGAACTATGGAATCGTTTTTTGAACTACACTTTGTTGCATCAGAGTTACAGTATGTAAAATCAGGATCCACTTGGTCATCCCTCGGTTTATAGATGCTGAGAGTAGGAACCAAAGATGTATTTAAAATATCAAAGTCAAGACTGTTTTATTTTCTCCAGCATTAAAATTCCTTCTTGGGGAAAAAAATCCCTTTAAACGTAGCTCAGTTAAGAATTCCTCTTTTGCCAGAAAAGGTTAAAATGGATAGAAATAGCATCAACGGGAGAGCTTTCTTATTAATGTTTGACTAAGGAAAGTCTTCTTTGCTAAGTTTGCTGACCATCTCCCTATTTTCCTCTGGAACGTCTACATGCATAGACGTCATTTTTGTGGTGACTTTGTCAAAGGAAAAAGGTGATGTTCTTCAAATAAAATGCACTGTATTCGGTCACCACGGGGGTGGGGAAGCACCAAAGAACTAAATGTCCACTCCAATTATTAATTAGTGGGCAGTCGTTCACTAAGCTTGATAGCTTGCTGGATTGTGTGTGTGTGTGTGTGTGTGTGTGTGGGTGGGTGTGGGTGTGTGTTTGTTGCATGTTGCTAGGGATTGATCTCACAATCTCACACATGCTATGCAAATGCTCTGTGATTCACTGAGCTATATTCCCAGCCCCTCACCCGATTTTTAAATTTCTTGCTCAACAAATACATATTGAGCATCTACCAGTGTAAGAAATTGTGCTGGGGGAAGATGATAAACCAGTGAGGGAAGGAAATAGCCAGTGTTGATTGAGTGCCAGAAGCCAGACACCAATCAGTGGCAATACAGTGGAGAGCAAGAGAGGAGTTCCTCACCCTTTTGTAGCTCTGTCTGATGGGCCAGATGAGGACTTGAAGACACAGCAGCAGAGAAGCCACTTTTAACCAGGCATTATAGTTTATATCTAGCTGTCCTCTCAAAGCCTCCTGTGCTCCTAAGAGGGGCTTGGGTGAGGCGACTGTACCACGGGACATGATAATCATCAGTGCCTCAGTTCACTGATGAGTTTATAGCTGACTTGCTGTTAGGAGGCGGTGTCCAGTGGGAAGAGGTAGGTGGCTGGGGGCACCGCTTGGAAGGGCTTCTCTCACTCCGGGGCTTCTCCCTTCTTTCACTGTTTCATATCTGTCCTACTGCTCTCTTTTGCCATTCTGTCTCGCCTAGGGGCCAGTTCGCTATGGACTGTAAATCTCCTTTCATTTGCAGGTGTTGGATATTGTGTCTCAGTAACGTGAAAGTGACCAACACACAAGGGAAAGGAAGATAATGTAACTATGGTATTTTTATTTCCTTAGCTTCTAATGTGAGGCTCACTGAAAAAAATAGGTGTGTCTTCTGCCAAGTTCAGTATCTTCTCATCCTAAATTTGGCTGGGGTGCGGAGGTAAGAAATGGAAAGACAACCTTCTGGGATCCTTTACAGTAATTATCTTTAGCTTACTCATCAGTGAGTGAAAACTGAAAGGAACTCTCTAGAGAGATTTTAGATTCATTTAAATAACTTTCTCAATCAGTCAAGGTAAGTGAAGGGGAAAAGCAAAACTCAGAAAAACAATAGCACAGAGCAACCGACCGCTTGTCTGGTCACTAAGTCATGGGAAGAGTAGAGACGCTCTAGATGTGGGACACAAATGAGATTGTAGGTAAGATCTCCCGGTGTAGTCATCTTCTAGAAAATTTGAGGGCAACTGAAAATATACTTCATCATCTTTTTGCTTTGAGCATATTGGTTTATTCTGAGTGAAGGTGTGACTGTGACAGAGAAGCACATGCAGGTACTCCTTTCACCATAGAAGCTGAAGTAGATTCGTTCTACCTTGACCACTGTCTGTTAGATTTTTTTTTCCTTTTAGATAATATCTACTTATTAAGGTGAATGTAGTCCATGGGAAAATGATTAGAGATTAGCTGTCAGATTCCCAGTTGAGTTCATGAGGTGAAAATTGAAGAAGACAAAATGGAACTCTGATTTACAGCTCACTTTTCAATTTGCTCACCTGAAAAAAAATAAAAACTGAATTCATGTTCCACATAATTTTCTGAACATTATGGATCTTGCTTAAAGAACATTTTATTGGAAATGCTCTTACCTGTGATTATTCTTTAGTGAATAGCCTAACACAAAATATTTCAGGATCATTATTATGGGATATTTCATAATTCAGAGACCATTTATGTCAAACTAATCTTTAATACATGTAGTCTGTTTCTCCAAATTGTTTCTACCTTTTGGGAATCTTGATATTTCATTTAGTGTATTTGTTATATCTCTCAAATCCACATCAATCACAAATTTGACAAGCCTGCAATCTGGCCCATGACCTCAGTCACTGAAATATTAAACAGAGTAAGTTCCTAAGTAAAGCTTTCTGCCAAGGTACTAGAAATATTGGATTTTATTGCTACATAAATCAATATTCAATTACTTAATTTTGTCTAACTCTAAATTCTCCATTTAGCTCACGGGTTTCAGATGAGAGGCTGAGCACCTTGCATAGATCCAAATAAAATTTTAGTAAGGATTAAAATTAATCCCTGGATTTGCATCGGAAACTTTACTGCACTTTTGAGAACACAGAAACAAACTCTTTCACAGCTGGATGATGAATGGAATCAGAGCCAGGTCTTATAGAACAGAAGTGGAGATTTGCAGAAGAGGATACTTTTAATTAATAGTTTTACATTTTCCATGTTTAAAAGATTTTCATATCAAGGAGAGGAAGCTCTTATTCAATACTAAGAGTGTCAAACTCAAATTTCCCCAGGGGTTGGGCAGGCGATGTGAGAAGAGCCTCACTTTTAACTTTTCCTCCTCTGAAAGAGACAAAAAGAAGAAATGCTGTTTTTTTGTGACTTCTATGAACATACACTGTGCAAACTGAGGAGACCCTGGTAGGTGACCCTTTGGCCCTGTTTGGGAGTCGTATTCCAGGATGAAGGAGGAACGGCTTGCACTCCCTAATGCCAGCCAACTTGCGTGCAGAAATTCACCTACGCTCTCCCAACAGTGCCTCTCCCAGCTTTTCAAAAGAAGCCAGAAACCTAGATATTTTTATGATAAAATTTTCAATTTTTAAATTTGGATAACAAATGCAAATATTTTTCAAAACATTAATAAAGCACTGTTCAGGAGCTCCCAAACACATAGGCTATTAGTTGCTATATTATTCCCAGAGATTGTACTTGGCCAATGGCTTAAAGGTATAGGGAAGCCAGTCAGAGACCCTGGAAGGATGAAGTCACTGTTTCCCAAAGCTCTCCTGCCTTTCCCAGAGATCATCAAATCTGGGAGCACGACCTCCCACTGAACATATTGGAGTTCAGTCCTACCTGTGACTGACTGACTGATCTTAGTCTTGCACTGTGACAGTCTATGGCTCCAAATTAGCTTTCTCTGGAGGTTCAGAGATGGGAACCAATGGCTTGAAAGGTCTTAAGGATGCTTGCCTGAGATATAGGACATGATTTCAGCCCTGAAAAATGATTGCCATTTGGAGATAGAAGGCTTGGAGGGAATTTTTTACTGATGAAAGAGCAGGCACAAAAGAGGAGAGGTACAAATGAAACTCGCCTGAGAGGGAGCTGGCAATGGGAAGATTCTAATGAAACAGTGTTTGTGGAGATTAATCTTGGGATCACAAATTTGCTATACCCATATATGTTCAGCTGTCGCACAGTGTAAAATGTAAATGGGCAGCTCAGAAACTACCTTTGGGGGTTGTGTGTCTCCCACTTAGCCCCTGGTCCCACTCTGTCTGGTTGTCTTGTATCCTGTACCTCCCTATCACTGTATTACTTGATTGGCCCACAAAGCATTTACATCTTCTGTCCTTGGCAATAAATTTCCATTTTCTATAAATTTTTTTTCCAGAGACAAGTTCCTAGTGCACCTACCTAAAGCTTCATAAACATTTTCATGTTTCTAAGAATTTGAAACTTCAGATAATAAAAAATCAAAATGTGAAATTAAAGATGTAGTTAACACTAAAGAAGAAAATTTCCTTTCTGTTTTTGGAAGCCTACAGATTGAGTGATATATCTCAAGTTTGGCTTACTTAATAAATTGTTCTCAGAGCTGGAAGTACTACTGTTTGACAAACTTGGGCAGGATTCTGAGCAGGGTTTTAGTTTTCTATCAGAGCTGATGGGAGTTATTCTGTTCCACAACAGGTAATTAAGCCATTTAGCTTATCAGTCAAGCAACTGATTAGTTGTCCAAAGATTTCAATTTTTAATAAATTGCACTGGAATCAGAGGCACACGTATCATTCCTAAGGTTTTACTCTTATCATTGAAAAATCAGGTTGTGCTATTACGTTACTACTTTACGCTGTATAAAACTTTACAAGGATCAACACGCTGAATCTTCGTTACGTACTATTCATTCACCCATCAGTAGAGACTTACTAACAGAAGATCAAGTATCATGCCAGCTGGAGATGATCAGAAGTATGCACAACTTTAAACTTCTATGAGGGGAGCAGGAGAGATACTTTTATTCCCATTGCAATGCATTTAATACTCATATCATGTTTTATGTTACATTTATTGCCAAAGTAAAGCAGTAATACACTCTGGTTTGAGCGTATGGAAAAAATACAGAATAAAATGCAAATGTCATTCTGATGCATTTATTTGCACTTATACACAGACACTTGTTTAAATGCTACTATATATATTCACTTTTCAGAAATTTTATTTTGTAGAATAAAATTTCCTTAGAGATTTTTACATGTCACACCCTTTTGTAAGCTGCTAAGTTTTCCACAGCTTGTATGTAGCACAATGTATCTAATTTCTTCCGTATTAAGAGACGTTTAGCTGTTTACAGTTGTTCTTGTTACTATAATGTTGCGGTGTACATGCATCTTTGTTGATATAAGCACATATTTCTAGAGGTCAATTGCTAGAAGTAGCTTTGCTGGGCACATTCAAAATGTTGACTGGTACTGACAAAAGTTATGAGTGCCCAATTCTCTTCCTTCTTGTCAACACTCATGAGAGAATTAAGCACTCATAATTTTTATCATATATGTTATACAGATGTATAAATATATATGGAAACATATATAAGTGTAAATATATGTTATATAGACATGTAGTCATATGACATGTGTGGAAATTACTTATTTATATTTTTATTACATTATATTTTTCATATTCATTAGTAGGTGTTCATTGTGCATTTAAGATTGTCCAAGATACTGCAAATATTTTCTTCTAGCTTATCATTTGTCTTGTATTTATATTGTTATCTTTTCAATTTTATGTATAATTAAATTCCTTAATTTTTTTCTTTATATTTTTCTGGGTTTTGAATCTTATTTAGAAATACTATTGACATTCATTTAGAAATACTATTGACATTCCAATTTTAAAAAAATGTTCTTAATAGTTTTCATCATTTTTCTTAACATTTAGCTCTGTAATTCTTTCAGAATTTCTTTTTGGGAACAATGTGAATTAGGCATGGACTTTTTCTCACAGAGGCATATCCCACTTCCCCATACTGTTTACTAGAACACTCACCCAAAGGCCGGGGATATAGTTCAATGGTGTAAGTGCTTGCCTGGCAAGGCTGAGGTCACGAGTTCAATTCCCGGTATAACAAAAACAAAAACAAAAGCTAGAATGCTCACCCTGTAGCCTATACAGTGAAAAGACAGCTTGGTTTGGATTTCTCCTTCCCTCCCTTAGAAGGAAAAATGTGCTGCTTTTCCACCTTTTGAAATTGAATGTCACTGTGGTCAAGTTGAAGGCCAATCTGATTATTTCTGCTTTTGTAAATGACTTGAATTTTCTGCCTAGATGCCCCACAATTCTTTCCTTTAAGTTGAAATTCAGTAATATCAGATTATCTCTGGTATTGTTCATTCTAAATGAAATTTTCCCAGAATCCACTGGGTCCTTTAACTCTTTCAATCTGTTTATTACATCATTTCAGTAGACTATTGTTGGACCACGTGTTCAAATATTCTCCGTGTTTTTTCTTCTTTAAAACCACTCAACTGTCTGTTGTCCATTCCTATCATATTTTGTAAAGTCGTTGTTACTTTTTTTATTCTCTTCTACTGTCGTTTTGTATTATTTCCTAAGGCCCATCATCTATGGTCTCAATAACGTTTTCAGAAAAACTCATTCTATTTTTCTTGCTTCTAAAGTGTCTCTTGCATCTCTCTTAAGGGAGATTAAAAGTGTACTAGTAATGCCCAGGAGAAAAGCTGGAGAGATAAATAAATGGAAAATACTGCCATATGCTCAGTTTCTCTAGGTAGAATCCTTTACACAGTACAGCTTAGTTTCCTCCCAGTATGGTGGCTGAGTTCCAAGAAGTTTTCCAAAGGACAGGAAGTGGAAACTGCTGGACTCTGCAGGTCTGGGCCTAGAACCTGGCATTAGAAACCCTTCTTCTGTACTCTGTAGATGCAATGCAGGGTTCGGGGGAGTTCTGGTGCGTACACAGAGCCTTTCTGAAATCTTGAAAAATTTGGATACTATATTTTATAAACTGCCACCTTTTGTCTCAAGGATTTCTCAAAAATTTATTTTCTTTCTGTTGGAAATATATCTTTGTGTACTTCATGGCCCGCAAATGCAGGTAGCATAAAGAAAAGCCCAAAACATCTCAAAGGAACTATGTTTTGATTTGAAAATTGATGTTCTGCCCCATATCCATAACCTCCACAGTACCGCTGACTAGGAACTGAAAATGAATCAGCAAGATTTCTGCTGCTCTGCCATTTTGAAGATCAGACTACGTCCTCCTCTGTCCTCCTCAACTCATCTGCCCTTGACACATCTGTTCTCTCGGAATCAGATTACTGGCCGGTCCGTTCAGCAAAATGATGCGCTGTCAGTCGGAGAGGAACTCTGTATCTTTCCGTCTCTTTCTGGAGGTTTCACATTATTCAGCAGTAACCCTTCATACTTAAATATTTCATAGTTTATGGCTTAGAGTTGTAACTATTTTCCTCTTACCAGAGCTGTGGAATTTTCTCCTTTTCAATACTGTTTTAGTTTTAGTTTGTTATGAGCAGGTCCAGTAGGATAAAAATACTTTATCTTGTTGTCTTAGAAAGTTCAGGAGGACCTCAAAATCGCCTATAGAATAATCTGTTGGGCAGTGAGGCTACTGCAAATGTATAGCTTGCACAGGTGAGTGCTGACTACTGTACAATACTGAATTTCCCCATCTTCTCTAAAAGTAGTTCTCATTTTTTGAGGCTAGTTTTCATCCTTTACCAAAACAAAGATTTCTCTTTTCAGATATATCACACATATATTGTTTAACTGTATTTTAATTATTACGTATTCAAATGCTGCTGTAGACAAAATAATTTTTCTCACTATATTTTTCATTATTTCTAAAGTCCAGCTATTGATTTTTGTGTGTCAACCTTTCCTCTAGCCAGATTTCTGAGTTCTGTAATATTTTTCCATTTGATTCTTTTGTATTTTCTAATTAGATACTCATACCTACAAATACTACATTTTTGTATTTTAAAATTCTATAATTTTACTTTTTAAAATTTTAACCCATCCCTGTTTTATGGCTGTAACAGTGTTTAAATATATCTTAGTAAAAATATATATGCATGCTTTGGGCTTTTGTTTCCTACCGTCCTGTTTCAACATCAAGTTGGATCTTATCTGTTTCAAGATCCACAGTGTCAATATAATGTCGTTAGTACAGTCTCAACAGATTTTTATACCTTAAGGTGAGGTGTCCTGACTGCTACCTTGATGAAATGAGCAAGCTGACCAGAAGAGCCCAGCTGACGTGCCGCACAGTCTCAAGTAGGAAAAGGAGAGTCAGACTCCTGACCCGAGCCCAGGCTCCTCGGTCCACACCACCCACAGCTGAAGGATGTCCCAAGGGATGGACACACAGGTACGCTTTTCCATTTTCATACTTCTTTCTTATTTAAGTGTGCTATTGAGAAGACTCAGATTCAGCAGCCATGAGAAAATTGCCTGAAAATCTCGAGGGCTGATTCTCAAAGAAGGATTAACTCTACTGGGATGATATTGTGATTTTTATAAAAGCAAAGTGACCTGATAAAGACGGGAATGGGAATAAAGAAGAAAAAGGACAAACCCACAGACGGGTCGGAGAGAATTTAAATCAATGGCCTCAAAGCTGGCATGCTGACATTAATGGCGTTAGATCAAATGTGACCATTTAGCTGTTATTTGGAAAACAAGCCAATGGCAGAGGCTTTGGAATTTGAGTTTCATATACACTATTTGAATTAAGCACCTATGGGGAAATCAGATGAAACTCCATTATGATTCTGATATTACAGGATAACATCAGCAAGAGGGTGGCTGGGATTTTTATGTATCTCACTTTGTGTGACAATTTACTGACACTCATTCGACTAACTTCTGAAATGAGAAACTTGCTGATAATTCATGAAGAACATCTAAATGATGAAAAGATTCCTTCCTTTTCCACCCAGCACCTCCTGCCCTTCTGGCAATGAGCAAAATGATATATTTGAGGCCCCCAACCCCATGACAGGAAAACTGATAAGAGCTTCCAACTATTTTACCATAAACAAACAATATTTT
This sequence comes from Dinomys branickii, assembly GCA_004027595.1. Classification (NCBI taxonomy): domain Eukaryota; kingdom Metazoa; phylum Chordata; class Mammalia; order Rodentia; family Dinomyidae; genus Dinomys; species Dinomys branickii. Next base: position 139,401 of record PVLD010000125.1, on the reverse strand, counting down.
AAAGCTATTAGCAGAGGAGCTGGATATTCAAGGACAGTTCATTCATCACCCAGTAGCTAGGAGCATGTCAGGCTTTGCAGTCAGGCTCTGAAAAATCGGCCCTGAGTTCACCTTCTATTGCTGAATTGCTACAGGTTCCTTAAGCATTCCATGCCCCAAAAAGGCAGAACTCACATAAGACCTGCAGTAAGCCCGCCATGTAAATTCATTACAAAGCCCAAGTAATATGAACAGGTTATATTCTCCAGGATAAGAGACAGTTTTTAATTTGGACCCAAATTATGATTGCATATTGATTCGGCCTCTTGTTCCACGGAAAATTTTTTCTTAGGAAAGAATTCAGAATTGATCACCTCAACTAAAACAGATTTTCTTGTTCGTTCCGAATGAAAAGTTAGGCTTGACAGCATTAGAAAGAAAATATACCTTAGGATGAAAGATTCTTAACCCAGAGTTCCAGAAACTACTTATAGGGTTTTGTCTTGTGTTGGAATATGCTTCCCACACTCTTCTCAGCCAAAAGCCACAACTTTCTTCAAACTTTTGGTGTATGACCTCCCTCACATTTTTTGTGTTTCATATCCTTTTGTTACTAGAAATCAGTTTGTCAGCCTTTGGAAATCTTACTGCACATGAAGCCAAACTTGTGAATTGCTCTCGCGAGCAGCAACTTTGCTACCTACTTATGAACTACCACGTACCACCTTATGAATGTATACCACTGATCACAATGCAAAGAAAGAGCAGGACACTATCAGTCCCCTCCTATCAGATATTAAAGGACGCTCGGTAGAGACACGTGGCCTTCATGTATCATGATTAAAATACAAGAATCAACGAGGAGAACGGTTTAGTCCTGGAAAAATGGAGAATCACAGACTCAAACAGTGTAAGTCACCACTTCAGCTTTGTGTAGTAAGGGAACAGTGATATTTACTTAACTTACAAAATTTTGAGTAGTTTTTAGTTATTCTAAGTGTTGCCATGGATTCAGAGGGGAGTTGTCAAGCACTGCAAAATTTTAAGTCTCATTGCAAAGACACTTTTTCTGCGAAGGATGCATATAAACATCCAACATATCTTTCTATCCCTTATCTCTCCTCCTAGTAACATACAACCAGTGTATGTTATTTGCTTTAATATGCAGGCCTGCTACAAGGAAAGCTGCTTTTATCATATGATCTTTGGGGTATGTGAAATCCCAGTGACAGTGATTTCCTATGGCGAATTAATAAAGTGGATGCTAATTATGATTTGGCTTCCTAAGTATCTTTCTGATAGAAAGAAAATAAACCAATCAGACCTGTCTGAATATTTTGATTCTTGGGTCAGTAATTTCTTACTGTTTATTCTACTAGCATCCTGCTTGCACCTCTGCCTCATGGGAATCTTGCTTATAGCAAGACTTTCTCTTAATATGTGACAGGTCATTCCGGGCCCAGCACAGAGAACACCACTGTGCCTGCCAACCGAGACAGACAAAATACAAATGATGCTAGGAAGAATGAGGAGCTACTTTGATTAAAGGATCCTATGCAGCTGAAGATAGAAATATCTCCTCCAACTTTCCCTCAAAATTGTTTTGTTGTCTAGAAAAATGAGCTCAAAGTCACTTGTGCATGTAGAGGACAATTTTAAAAACACCTCCACTGCACAGCATGTAGTAACTGGCACGGCGGTGTTCTCAGCTTACCACCCAGGGAAGTAACTGCTCCCTAGAAATTGGAGAGAAGTAAATAGGTAGACTCCTAGCGTGGAGTCTAAATCTGACAGAGAACATGAGGTAAGCGTAACAGTAACAGCCACAAGCATGCAGGTATTTATGCAGATTTCTAAGTTCCCATAATTGCCAGATTTAGAATATTTGTCTTAACCCACAGCTTTTTTTCCTTATATGGGAAATAACTTTTTAATAAAGATTCCATAACTCTTTGCAAAAAGAGAGAAATTAGGAAGACAAAGGGACATATGAAGGCACATAGGTATAACTCACACAGTTTGAAATTGTGAAAGACTCCCTACAGATCCCATAGCAGATATAGACCAAGTTCAGCATTTCTATCCTACATTGAAGGGAATGACCTGTTGCCAGACTTGTGCCATTTTGAAAAACATTTTGATGACGATGGCCACTGTGGAACTTGAATTGCTTTAATACACAGGCCTTTCGCTGTGTCTCTACTTTCTGCCCTTTGTCTTTTTCCGTGAACACTTCACATCTTCCATTTTTGAATATTGTAGTGAATTTTATAGTAATTGGATCTACTTTGTTTTATTCTCCCATTATGCATCATTATATTTTTTGACAATCATTCCTTACATTTATGACCATTTCTTCCAATTTCTTTAATAACCTTTGCTTCTTGCCTCTTTCTTCGTTCTACTTAACTGTACCCTTGAAACATCTATCACTGATGAGGGTGATAAAGTGTTTATCTGAACATGCATTTCATTTTTATTTTTAGACAATATTTTAGTTGAATTCAGAATGTAGGTTATTGGTTATTTTCCCAGGAAATTTTGAACATATCCTCTCTGTCCTCTTGCTTTTGTTCTTATCGAAGAGAAAACTTGTCATCTGAACTGTAAGTGTGAGGAAACTTCATTGGAAGTAGCAATGTACCTCATTTCTTTGGTTGCTTCTAAGAGTTCCATTTGTCTTCGATGATCTCAATTTTCATTGCACATTAATCACTCAATCAATCAATTTATGCTTTAATTAGTCAATTTATTTTCTTTGTTGTCATTCTTCAAGTATCTTATAAACATTTTCCACTGGTGGAGTCCCAGCTACTTACAGTCTTGTGCTGCACAGTAATTGAATCATAACTGTTCAAATAAGCTCTTTCAAATTAAATACACACATCCTAAAAACTACAATGCATTTGAATTTGGATTAGTTTTGATTAATCCGTCTCTGAACCTAGTGTGATATTTCAATTTGTCTCTTTAATTCTGGAAGTTTATTAACCATCTTCTCTTCAAATACTGCCATAAATGTTTGTTTATTTTCTGCTTTTGAAATTTTTATTGAGGTATTCTGGCTTTTTTTTATGCTATCTTCCATGTCTCTTAACCAGCTTCTCCTATTTTTAATCTGTGTCATCCTGGGTCATTGTTACCTTTAGCTTCTGTTTTGCTAGTTGGTTTATTGTAACATTTGTGTCATCCATTTAGTGTTAAATGTCAATAGGTATATTTTTCATTTTGAAAAGTCCTTCCCTATTGTATGATTCCCAATTCTTCCACTCGTTAACCTCATTAGTCATTTTTTAATATGCTCATTTTATCCATAATCATTCTCTGATTTTCCTCACTTGGGGTTTAGTTCCTGTTATGGTTGATACATTGTGTCAACTTGGGGAATCTGGAGGTTTAACTGAGTGATTCAGCAGGAAGCCAGAGTGCTTACTTTGTATACATCCTGAGCCTGTGGGAAAGGAAGGCATGGAGATTGTGTGAGAGGTTTAGGACACCTGGGTGGGGGTAGGCTGTTTACAATGTAAGGGAAGGAAGGAGGCTGCTTGCAGCCATTCCTCCCTTTTGCTCTGGTTGTTTCTGCTGTGCTCTGCTGCCATGAACAGTTTGCCCTCTGCCATGTGCCACTCTGCCTCAGAACCAGCCAAGTATGGACTGAAACCTCCACAAACTGTGAGCTAAATAAACCTTTCCTTCCTTCATTTTAGGCGTTGGGTATTTTGTCTCAGCAACGAGAAAAAAGTATCCAAGACAGTTCCGTAAGGGGCTTGTTCTTCTGATTTACTTTGTTTTGCTGATCTCCTGGGTTTCCTTCATGGTGGAGTTACTTCCTTTGGAGGCCTTTTCCTTTTTCAGTGAGCTCATTTTCAGGAAGGATTGTTTTATTGTTCCTGTGGGATTTTCACGTGCCTGGGTATGAAAATATCATCTTAGAGTGGTTTTGGTATATTTGGAATTAAGAGGCAGGGATGTACTGAGGCAGTTGCTTCAGTACTCCTGAAGGCTGGCTATGTTACTTTATTAGCTTGCACTTCCCAGACCACAATTTCCCAGGCCAGAGGTTTCCTAGTTCTCAAACTCCAAAGAGTTTCCTCACTGTTTCTTAAGGTTGGTAGATAGCATCTATGTGGACAAAGGAACACTTTAGAACTCCAGGTCTTATTCAGAAAACTTACATTGTATTACCATGACGAAAAGACCGCTCTGGTTTCCGTACGAAAATGGAATTCACACTTCCAAAACTTGTGGGCTTTCACAAACTTCACGGCCATGGACGGTGTTCCTTTTCTGCTCTTCCAACTCTACCATTTAGAAAAGAATGTTTGCTTTGGAAAAGAAAGCATTTTTTTTCAGGTTTGTAGCTTCCTTTCAACCTACCATGTTCTAAATAGTCTATTATGCAGCCCACTTGCTATTATTTTGGGATGCACTGTACTTATTTTTCAACCATTTCCTTCTAGCGATAGATTCCATGACATCAGCCACAGAGATGGGGGTTATGGTTCAGGTATGACAAGTTACCACACTTAGTTCCCTTAGAGTGCTATGTCATTGGCCTAGGAGTGATCTTCAGATACAGGCAGTTAGGGTCTTTGTGATTTATATGCAAATATTGAGAAAGTGGAGCACTATTTCGCACTAAAAAAAAATAGGCCTGAGATGCCATTGGGCACCTCCCCTAATTCATAGAATAAGCCGCTTGTCTGCACTGGGAAAGAATGCGGGTATCAGGACCAAGAGAGAAAAAGAAAGAAACGACAGCCATATTTGAATCCCCGGGCCTGACATGCTCAGAGTCAGCTCCGCCCCTGTTAAACAGGCCAATGATTCCTTTGCTTAAGCTAATTTGAATTGAGTTTCTGTCACTTGCATTTGACTCATGTACCCATAAATTAAAGTACAATGGAACTGAGATAAGAAACCATCAATATGGATTTCTTTTATTTATTTATTTTTGGTAGGTCATTTGTCATGCATGGTTTGACATGAACAAAGTTCTCAGTCACCGGATGAGTTCCGGGGAGAGTGAATGTCAGGTTGAATCTGAGAGACAAAGAGTGGACGGAGTCACAGGATAAGGCCAAGGTCAAATCCTAGTCATGTGAACAGGGACATTAAGAGATAGGGTAGGCGCAGTGTCAGAGTGATAGCCAAGTAATAGGACTAAGGAATTGGAAATAAGCAAAAATAAGCAAAGCAGAAGCGAGAGGCAGGGGTGTCGGCAGTGCACCCCTGATGTCTGATTGACAGCTGCATGTCAACTGAGCGCAAGCACCTGGCTTCCTTTTGTCTGTTTTTTTTTTTATTATTATTATTTTTTGAGACAAGGTCTTGCTATGTAGTTCACCCTGGCCTTGAACTCACTGTGCTGCCAAGGCCACCCTCGAACTAATTCTGCTAAGTGCTGAGATTACAGGTGGTTAAACCCAGCTGTGCCTGTCTGCTTTGTGAAGATCCTAGGGTGGCCTTCCAGTTCTGCATGTGACACCGCCTAGTATCTGAGTGAGGAAGTCAACATCGAATTGATTTCATGAACAAGAAGTTCTTAAGCAAACAGGGCCACAACTTATTTTTCTTTTAATCATCTACATCACACCAGTACCAAGACAGGAATCAAAACAAGTGCGTTTCATGATAATTATCAGTTTCCATACAAGTATCAAAGTGAATTACTCTTAGAAAGATATGTCAAGATGTAAGAACTTGTGGCTTGTTTTTAAACTAAATGGATGCATGAGAAATATTATCCTTTCTGATTTTGATAACAGTTTCAGTTTATTCTCATCAAGAAGGATACTTTACAACCTGCGTGTTTATGAAGAGAGGTCAAAAGGGAGAGGAGAGCTAATGAGAGAAACTAATAAGGCCTTTTAAATAGATGGACAAAGCAGAATGAAGAATATTAAATATCTGTCCTGAAGAATATTAAATATCTGTCCTCTAGAATGGGTTTTAATGAAAGCATTAATGCAATGTCTCCATCAGCATCTGAAGGGATAGATTAATTGACTCAACTCACTAATTATTGCATAACCTACCAAATAATTAGCTGTACATTGTGGGAGTGCAAAAAAGCATAACTTCTCTGCAAGGAGCTTGCAGTCATCTTAGAGATGATATTAAGAAGGAGAATGGAAAGCCATAGAGACATATTTTTACACCAAATCCTACACAGCTATCTTTTGAGATAATTTTTAGAACCAGGCTGTGTTATATTTATTAAATCCCATTATAGCTGTTGTTCCCCTATTTCAGTGGGGAGTTACTGATGGCAGGATGGGCGACCATGCTTCTCCAATCTGTTTTTTTTTTTTCCTGTACCGGGAATGAAACTCAGGACCTTGTGTTTGCCAGGCAAGCTCTTGCGTCACCGAGCCATATCCCCAGCCCCTCCTCCAATCTGTATTATGCTGTACACAGCGTCTTGCTTGAACTGGTGCTCAGTACATTTCTGGTGAACAGCTGCATAATACCTCACGGCTCCTCTTGGTTCTGCGGCTGTCTGAGGCTCACAGCCATCCCATTAACTTTCATGTTAAATTTCCCTTAAGATGCATGAGCTGTAAGAAATGTGGTCTTTCAAAATATCACTCACTCTAAGTGCCAAGCGTGCACTGGTATCACACATTAAATGGCATTTTCAAGGAAGAACTTCTAAGCTGCGTAGCACTCTCATTTAAAAGAGAAAATTGATGCTGCACTTCTCTCTTTTAATGAACTACACTGAATTTCCTTATAAGAATTTGCTTTACAGGAAGTAAAGGCACCTCCTATGTGTTTACTGTCCTCCAAGAGCCAGCTGTTCAATGAGGTACTTATTTTATGTCTAAGAAAATCTGCAGGCATTTGTATACTGTGGAATTATTTTATAAATAGATCTTTCAGTACAAGAAGGGCAATATTTGTCTGTTTTGCAGATAAATGGCTAAAAAAAACCTCAATATTGTCGTTCTGTTTTTTCATGGATAGAAAAACATTCAGACTTTGTTTCTGTGGAATCTGCACTTTAAAGCTTGCCGGTTCTTCACTATGCTAACAAGGATTCTTTGGGCTGGAGCTGGTCATAAGTAGTTTATTTTACTTCCCAAAAAACATATGTCAAAAAAAAAAAATCACCTGTGCTTCCACATAATACTTTGAATGTGTATACATATAAATTATACTTTACATAAATAGTGGACTTTTATGTTGTTTAGGTAATTTACATGTAGATAACACAAAGTAATTTTAATAATTCAATCTATACTGTATGTATAAAAGTATAATTTATTTATAACAAATATGTATATAATTATATATAAACTATCATAGGTTAATTGAAAACATACTTATTATAATTTTAAATAGATGTATACATATATGTACCCACATATATTTGGCTGTGATTGTAAATCAAACTAGGTCTTATTATATACCAAAATTTCCTAGCTAGCATTATTAAACATAAATGTTACGATCTATTAAATATAAATAGCATATATTAATTTTTTATTTGTTTAAGTACATTGTTAATATCTTTTTATATCCACACACATTATTCCACATCAGTTTTAAATGATTACACAAATTTCATGACATCTTTAGTACAACTTGTTCAACCAATTATAACCATTGTACACAACTGCGTGCTCTGATCACTGCACTATTTTCATTGCTGCACTTGCCTTTAATTACTTCATAAATGAAATTTCTAGAAGTTAAATTGCTGTATCAAATGATTCTCAAAGTCAAAGGACTCAATAAATATCGGTAGATTTCCTGTGTAAAAGTTTGTCACTTTTCCCTGTCCTTGCTATCTTAGAAAGGTTCCTCACTACCATACTCTCTTACTTCAAGCATGATTATATTTTTATGAGTTCAGAAGTTTTGAAGATTTTCTAGGCAAAAAAAATGATACTCTGGAATTGGCTTGAGTTTTCCTTTTTCATCATTAATGAAGTTAATCTTATTTCATACAGTTATTGGCTATTTATGTTTCCTCTTTTGTTCATTGTGTGGTTATAGCCTTTGCTCATTTTCTTGCTATGTTTTTCTTTGATTGGAAGTCTTTGATGATAAGAGGGATAAAAGTCATTCAGATTTAACAAATTACTGAGTTATGAACTGGGCCATGGTCTAGCTATTTTGTGTTTAATTCTGTTCAATGAGGTAAGTGCTGCTAATATCCTTACTGTACAAAAGAGGCAGCTGCATCCCAGAGATGTAACTTACCCAAAGCTACTGAATTTTATATACTGGGGAGGTTAACAATTAATTATGTATCCTATAAAGACAACATATGTATTGAAAATGCTTTCCTTGGTTCATAGATTTTCATTTAATTTTCTGTAGTGATTTTTGCCCACTAGAATGGCTTTACTCCATTAAGTAAATTTGCCTTTCTTTCATACTTTCTGCTTGATATCTTGAACATCTGAAGAAGTATATTAAATATTATATTAAATAAATATAACATAAATACATAAAAATGTGGGTAATATAGCATAATATAAAATAAGGAGTTTTAAATGATCTTATCTCCTTTGTATGAACCATAATCTTACATAGCAAAGTTATCAGTTTTTAATCATTGACCTTTTTTCTTCTGATGATTGCCCTACAACTCTTAATATGCATGTTCATTTCTTTATCTATCAATGTTATACAGTGCTGACATCTTACTATGAGAGATGTGGAGTTTTAGCTAGCTTATCCCTTTCTCTTGTTCTGCTTTTACTTAACATGAATACTATCAATTTTGGTGGCAAGTACTTTAGAAGTAACACATTTCAACCTCCATTTCTGGATTTATCAACTTTAGTCAGTATGGCTTAACTAGCGATTCATTCCTAATGGAGGAAATCATGTGGAAAATGGTTATTCTCTGTTCTCTATGTTCTTTGGATCATAAAATGCTACATTTATGAAGGAATATTTTACTAGAACCAGATCTGTCTTTACTCACTGTAATGACACCAGAGAGGTCTGGGGCATTAAGTAGAATGAGAGATATTGATGGAAAAGATGATACAAGTACACTGAAATACTTTTATAAATAGAGTACATACATCATAGAGATACGAGCCTTCCCAATTGTATTTGCTTTATTTGTTTCTCAGAATAATTTGTCATGTATATAAAACAACTAACAACTCTTCTTACATTTTAAATAAAGAAACAAGCACCATTTGTGGTCACACGAAGTCACTACCCTGAGTGGGTCACCCAGGTTTTGTTGTGTGGTGTTTGTACCCATTATCAACTTCTTTAATTTTCTTGGCAATATTAACTTGAGCAATAATTATGCCACCTCCTAGTTTCAGCTCATGTGGTTCCAAGTGAAGCTAATCACACTCTTGAAGTCACTAAGGGTGCGGCTTAGACCTGAGCCAATACATGCAGTACATTCCCCTGGCCATAGTGATCGGCGCTAAGCAAGTTGAGAAATAATTCAGAATCTATAAAGTGTACCAAAATTTAGCCGGGAATGGTAGGTGTGAGACTCTTGTTTCATGAGACACTGCTGGGACCTGCTGGCAGCCACAGCATGGAGCAGAAGAGAGACGGCATCATAAAGAAGCGAGTGAGCGCTGCTCAGGTCGCTGGGGCCTTTCTTGAGTTGTTGCTCTTGTGCTGCTCATTTAAATCAGCTAACATGGATTTTTCTTTTTGTTCACCTCAGTTTGGGTTGATTTTTTGTCATTGGTAATAACTGCTTAGTTAATTAGTGGCAATCCCAACACAAGATCTTTTGAATTTTAATCTAACCTTCTTTCTACTTTGCCATGCTAGCTCTGAAATGAAAGTCTTCCCCAGGATTGGAAAACGTATACCCCTCCAGAACTCCCCCTACATAGCCTATCAAACAACTTTTAGAGGCCCAAATCCATCATGTGGAATTCATTCATGAGCTGGTACACACATGTTTGGGCATGACATTCTTACATATTTGAAATAGCAATATGTGTCAGAGACAAGCTAATTTCAGAAATTTAGTGTTAAAATTAGTTTTATTTTAGGACAAACAATACTGGGTCATGTTAAGCCTTAGGGACAGGATACAGCAGCCATCATCTGATGCTATACACAAGATTTATGGTCACCAAACAATAGTAAGTTATGTGTCCCAAATTCAGACAAATTATTGGCAAAGAAATAGTATTATAATTAATAATTTACTTCCTAAGCTATAGAGGGAAAGCTGATTCAATCTAAAATGTGGCTGAATACTAGAGCACGGTAAAGGTTGTAAGAACACTAAAACTGAAGAAGATCATTCTTAAAGATTATCTGGCAGGAGATGGGAAGGTGAAGGAGCGTGTGGACACGCTAATGCAGGTCTAGATACCACCAAAGGGCATAGTTGGAAGCTATTTGGGTTTCCTATTATAGCAGTTTCCATTTATCCACTGTTTTGCTTTCTGAGGTTTCATTAATTCATGGTCAACAGTAGTCTAAACATATTTAATTCTGGAAAATTTCAGAATTAGCCAGGCGTGGTGGCACATGCCTGTCATCCCAGCACTGGGGAGGCTGAGGTAGGAGGATTGTTGTGAGTTTGAGACCAGCCTGGGCTACAAAGTGAGCTCAGGGCCAGCCTGAACTGCATAGTGAGACTCTGTCTCAAAAAGACAAAAAAAAAAAAAAAAAAAAGAAATGATTTACTTTTCAATGCCTTTTATTATAGTACATTGCTATCATTGTTTTAGTTACTGTCCCTCTTTCCCTTGCCCAGTTTATAAATTAAACGTTATTATAGGTATGTGCATACAGCAAAAATTTAGCATAGGGTTTGTTACTATCCATGGTTTCGGGCATCCATGGGGAGTCTCAGAATGTATCCATTATGGATAAAAGAGAGACTACGATATGATAAATTTCTCATCAAGATGAATAACTTTTATTGTCCACAATATGAAAATACTTGTACCACTTTTTGTTTATTTGCTACACGGGGGATCACGTTCAGGGCCTTGTGCGTGCTGGGCAAGGGCTCTAGCGCTGAGATACACCCTGAGCCCTGCTAGTCTTAAACTTCAGAAACATACAAAGGTATAACCAAGAAAGGGAAAACACACAAAAAATTTTCATTTGTTTTTAGGGTTTTTTGTTTTGTTTTTGGCACCAGCAACTGAACTCAGGCCCTTGTGCTTGCCAGGCAGGAGCTTGTGCCACTGAGCTACATCCCCAGACTCATTTGTTCTTTTAGTACATACTTCATGTACAAATAATCTGCTTTCAAAAGTTTGTATCTTGAAAGGCCATTGTACAGATAGATCCAATGGTGGCTGGGTGAGGAGATGGCAGAGGGAGGTGCAGGAGGAAGGGGGGTTTCAGCTGAGGGCTAGTACTTCCTGCAGGAGCAGACTAGGATAAAGGTAAGACTTGGTTAGGCAGAGCCAGAAGCTGGGGGTGAGGTGGGTATAGAAAGGAAATCTTGTGGGGAGGCGTGAAACTGCCTCAGAGTGTTGTATCAAGGAGGTAGGTGTGATTTAGTGTGAAGGGAAATAAAAATGGGTAGATAAACGTTTGAGCATTTAGTCTGAAAGTCATGGAAAACCTTCAATGGTAAGTAAATAAAGTTTCCCTATTGATCAGAAGAGGTGGAGATGGTGTGCTATGGTCCCTCCAGGAGAAGCTTGTTGTTCTGGTTTTCCTGATATGAGCTCAGCTGTCCCCATTGTCATCAGAGGAGCTTGAGTCCTCCCTGTCACTGAGGGTGCCTGTGTTCTTTTGGCGGGGAGGGGATCTCTGATCCTTACCTTAAGTGCTGCTTTCAGGCTCCTCGGGCTGCTAGCACAGATCCTTCAACCCGCTAACACAGACTTTCTAGCTTGTACCACCGACTTGGGCTTTTGTAGTGGATTGATAACTGGTGGTCAACTTATATTCCCCAGCTGAACTGAGTGAGCGTGGGGCTGGGTGTGGGGGACCCCCAGGGACTGTTGCCAGCAGCATAAGAGGCAGAACTGGAGAAGGAGAAGCTGGGCTGTTGGGAGCGGAGAGAGGCTGCTGGAGCTGCTGGAAGCTGTGAGGAGCTGTTGTTTCTATCGGAGGAGCTCGTCATGCGGGCTTTCCTGAGGAACTTGGCTGTTTTTATCTTCCGAGGAGCTTGGGATCTTGTTGGCACTGAGAATGGCTTTGGTTCACTTTGGGGGAGCTCTGGTCCTCACTTTGAGCATTGCACCTGGCTCCGGAGGGGAAGATGGTGCCCTGCAGTCTCCTGGAGAAGTTTGCTGCATTGGCTTCCCTGATGGGAACTCAGCCATCTTGATCATCAGAGCTCAGGACCTCACTGTTGCTGAGGATGGCTCTGGTACCTTTCGGGGGAGCTCTGGTTCTTCTGAGCTTCACTTCCTGGCTCCAGTGCAGATCCCTCAGCCTGCTAGCACAGATCCTTCATCCTGCTGGCGCAGACTTCCTAGATTCCACAACTGACCTTTGGACCTTTCCAGTGCAGATCCATGAAACAGGCCTGTATGAGATATTGTATAGGCTCTGGGCCTCCAGGTGGACTTATGGGAGGCATTAGTATGAGCTGTAGGTCTTAAGTTGGACTCATGCAGGATATTTCTGTGGGATACAGGTGGTCGGGTAGATTCCTTGATCTTAGTATGTGGACAGGTTTCCTGCATTCTCTTGTGCATCGTTCTTCGGGTGACTATTATAAATAATCATATAAAATATGTGTCCTGTATTGTATTCTTTCCCTTGCAAAATAAGCCCCAAACCATTACAGAATCCTTAATACAGACTTGCCATTGTCATGGGCTCCAGACCTCCAGCAGAACTCACGGAGGACATTGCTGTGGATCTGGGTCCTCGTCTGGATTCTTTGGGTCTCTAGTACCTCAGTTCTTTTCCACTTTTCTGCATTCAGCTTTTTGGGTGAATATTATGAACTAGTCCTATGAATTTGTGTCCTGTATTAAATCTATTTCCTTGAAAACCCTGGCTACAACAAGAGGGAAGGTGGGGATGGACCATAACTAGGAGAAACAATGTGTGTGTATAAGTGGATGCATAAAGAGATTGTAATGTATGTCATAAACTAAGCTTCAGCAGCAAGTGAAGAAAACCACATATGAAAAATCATGCAAGCAGAAGGCAGTGCTAAGCCTCAGACAGTGCTAGCAGACGGACAGTCCAGACAGAGAGTGGTATTCATAAGAGGGGCTGGTGAGGTCCAAAGAGCCTACAGATTAGAATGTGTGAATTTTGGGGAGTCAAACACTCTTGCTTAATATTATTGTTTTTTTAACTGGAATTCATTAAGATTACTTTGCACATTTTAGGAATCACTAAGACTGAGGAGCACAAGATTTCAGCTAGAATGGCAAATGTCTATTCCCTAGAAAGAAAAGGACCGAGCCATTTATTTGCAGAACACATTTTATGATTAAGACACTATGAGAACATGGGTAGAGATGTTCCAAAGACACCACCAAGGATGACCGCGTTGACCTAAAGAGATATGAAATAAACTGTTTCAAATATCCCTCAGGCTTGTGCCGGACAGGATCAACATTCCTCCTCAGAGTTTGCATGTTTAATAGAAAACTATTGTGAGTGGTCGAGCCGGAAGCAGCAAGGCCGAACCTTCCCTCAGTTGTAGCCTCAGGGGTTCTTTCCCAAGCTCATTTGAGCTGCAGTATTGCTTTACTTGGCCTTTTAGAACTTGGCAGCTCAGAAAGTAAAAAATGAGAAACTCAGCAGATTTAAAACATTTGTTTTTTACTCCATATGTTCCTTGAATGTCCGTATTTCTTGGACAGGGATTCCTGTTGTCCTAACTAATTATTGGTGTTCTTTGAAAGTAATCTTCACATGTGTGAATCTGCCCGATGCTTTTAATTTGCACTTACCGTAGGTAAGAGGCCAGGTAAAAAGTAAGCGCTGTATTTGGAGGCTCCCTTGAAACTAGCTAGGTTTAGTGGCAACTTTGGGGTGACGGCTGAAAGAAATGTCAGTGGGCAAAAGCAAAGCAAAACACAACAGAAACAGAAATAGTGCTGCCATTTCTTACTCTCTTACTTCCATCTACGAGAGCTGACTTTTAAAAGTCCTTTGTTGCTTCATAATACATTTTCAACTACATGTGAAGTGATTAACACCAGAGATAGGGTCCTGTTGTCACATTTAATTATTGGAGAGCTGTTTTCCTCAGAGATGCCTGACAGTTGCCCAAAATGTTGGTCTTAATCTAAAACCAAGAAGAGACCTTTGACATAATGAAAGCTACCAAAGTGGCATTTATTAAATATAAATGGTAAGTGTCTAAAGAAGAGGTGAGCAAAGAGAACCAGTTCACATTTCAAAGAGAGAATCTCCCAGCACAAAAGGAAATTACATCAGCTCTTAGCTGAAGCCCCATCCGTTTCATTTGACATAAAATGATGTAAAGATGTGTGCATTCCTATAAAACATTACATTTGCATTGAGAAGTAAAAAATATTCTGACCCTCAAGCTCTAATTCCAATCTGCCAAACTGTCTATAAACACAAGGGCTTCTGGTAGTCTGTTATCTGTAAAGTGCCTTGTCTGAGGAAAAAATTTAAATGATATTGATTTGAAATGAAGGAAGCACATTTTTGTGCATTTTATAAACTCTAAGTGAATCAGCCAAATATATTCACTGAGATAAAAAAAAAATCTCTGTTACCCTCTGGGTAGTATCTTGTAATAAGCTGCAAATGTAAAACCCATTAATAGCATTAGAAATTTGGTGCCTAATGAATTGTGCCTATTATTGGAGATTTTCTGTGATCACAATTCCTTAAAAGCTAGAAATTGCCCATCACTATGACATAGAGAAAAGATTTCATTAAAGACATCAGGAATTATCTCCAAGTGGTATCATATTTCATGTGCTTAAAACACAGGCTGAGCTGTGGTACTTACTATGTGAGGACTATGGCCACTGCATCATTCAATACACTCTCCCCGAACAAAAGGGTATACAAGTCTGGGTCGACGTGCAATTCATGGAAAATGGCCAGCACCGTCACTAGGAAGACACACAAAGATGAAGAGTTAGCTGGGACATGGCCATGGATTTTTCCTCTCCTGAAAAGAACTTAGGAAATACTGATCTTCTACAGTCTGTCCTTTATACCAGCGCTAGATCTTTAGTCAAAAAATATCTGATTGTGTCATCCCGTTTAGAGATGTCCCTTGGATCCCCAGTGCTTACAGAGAAAAATCTGAGCACCTTGGTACAAGTCCTTTCCATCTGTATCCTGCTCACCTTCTGTGCACTAGCAAGAAGAAACACCAAAATGACACCTAGGATTTGGAGGCAGATTTATTTAGATCGACACAGATTTGGATCATTCCCAGAATATCAGGCCCCGATCTCTGGTGGTCTCAGGCTTATCTGAGATAAGCAAGCAGGAAATACAGAGGCAGAATGGCTTGTCAACTGGGGACTGTTTTATATAATGTGCATCACAGTGACCAGCTGTTTCTAAGAGACAGGAGCAACCAGATTTGGAACAGGAATTATTACCTGGGCAACTAAGAGACTGAAGTATACTGGGTTGGGGGCCCATTTTCTGTTACTTTTCCACCCCCTTTTAGTTTTCCCAGTAAATATTTATTGCGCATATTACATGTGATCTTCTGAGGAAAGGCCCGCCTAGAAGCAGGAACATTAGGGCTGTCAGTGATTTTAGGATGGGCCCTAGCCAAGGTTCCCCAAGACTAAGTTTTTCTACCAGGAGTTTGTAGTTTGTTTTCCTTACTGTAGGGTTTTCCCTGACTTGATTCTGATAAGGGAGTGAAGGAGTTATGGGTTAAGCAAGCAGGAAGCAGTTTGCTGTGCAGATCATCCCTGCAGGAGAGTTTTGGTCAAAATAGTTTTGTCTAAGATGACCATAGTGTATCTAGCCTGCTGGACTTTCTTCCTAACAGAACTACTTCCATCCATAAATAGGGTGTTCTCATCATCTGGCAGGTGGTCCAGTTTTTAAGAGCAGTACAGCATGTGGGAGTTAAGTTAGGTCTCAGTCTAAGGTGGACTTGTCAGCTTTCTTGATGAGAACAGGAGCTGTTAGAGCACAGAGGCAAAGGGGGAAAGCAGCCCTTAGAGACTGGATCTAAGTATTTGCACAGTAGGCTACTGGGTTCTCCCATGGGCTGACAGTCTGAATCATTGCTTTTATGAACTCAGGGATCCAAATTTTATAGATGCTGGCTTCAAGAAATTTGTGGGGTGTTTTCTTCTAACCAGATTGGGCTAAATATTGTAGCAGAGCTTTTGTGCTTTTCCAGCAGGCAGTTTGTGTGTCATCAGTCAGAAGTGTGGTAAAGAGTAAAGTACTTGAACCTCTGGAAGGTTGAGTCCAGGTCAGTTAACCTTTGAGTCCAGAATTGGAGTCTTTGCAAAGAGGGGCTGGCTGACAGGAGCCAGCTGAGCCGAAGGCAGAAGAGACTATTCTTTAGGTTGAGGAAGGTGTACCAGCAGCATGTGGGAAGCAGAAGACTGAGGCAGCGTATGCAGAGAGCAATTGTGGTGGCGTTGGCATCTCAGAGATCTTACACTAGCTTTCCAGGCAGAAGAGGTGTATTTTAGCAGTTTGACAGTCTATACTGTGTTCTCAGGGGACTGTGACAGAGCTGGAATATCTGTTATTAGAGCCTTCCCAAAAATAGTGGGAGAGCTCTTAACCCCTGTGGCAATTGAGTCCAAGTGAACCAGCCTTTTATGCCAGGATAGTCCTAGTTGAAAGGGCTTATAGGAGCAAGTCACAAGCAGAGGAAGACATATGATAAATCTAGAACAGTCCAAAAAGGTGTATGGGTCAGGAACCACAGCGTACGAGGTGATGGCTGTGTTGCTGATGTCACAGAGAGCTTGCCCAAGGTGATTAACAGCCTATCAGGCTGATGTGTGGCTGGATGCTTGTTTGTGCTTTCTGTGACATCTGATAGCAGTGGAGGCTGTGGTGAGGCAGCATAGTTGATGGCCAGGCCCAGAGGAAAGTCCTTAGGTCATACCTCTGGGAGGAGAGTTTCCAGGATTTCAGGATTGCAGTTACCTTTCTCAGGCTGATGCAGGCAGGTTCCTTCTCTCAGGGAACAGTCAGAGTTGAAAGTACAGGATTAAATGAGAGGGAGGCTGACTGGCTTGTTGCAAAGGAGGTGGTTGCTTCTAAATTTGAGGAGCAGGTCCCTTCCCGTAAGTGGTATGGTGACTGGCTTACACAGGAGATGTCCTCCCAGGCTATAAGTTTGTGCCTGGCAGAAGAGGTGAGAGGCAAGAGTCCTAGTTGCTCCAATGATGGCATTATGGGTTCCTGGTGGCCCAGCTAAAGAATGTAGCCCAGTCTGGCATAGTCTGAGCCTGTCAGACTGATTAAAGTGTTGTGATCTGATCTGCCTTGGAGGTTTTGAGAGTTCTTATGTTTTAAGAATCTGAAAGGGCATTTAAGTTTTAGTGTCCATAGTCTTTATAACTCACAGCCAAGGGATATGGTTGTCTATCTGACTACATTTTCTTATAGACATTAGGTGATTTTCTTTTATCAGCTTTCTGTGTAACTGGTTGATGGGCTTTATGCCCCTCTTTTTGACATCTTTGAGAAGCACTTGACTGACTTTAGGTTTCTAGGCAGGGTAACTTTTGGGGAAGGCCATGGTAACTTTTTTGTCAGGGCTGACAGTCCAATTTTTTCCTCAGTCAAAATGTGGACATTTCTGGGTTGAATAACTCAGAAGGGATTGCTGACAGTCATCTTGGGTGGGCATTAGATGATGTCATCTGACCAGGATAGGAGTAGCCACAAAGCAGAAGGTTGGAGGTGGGGCGCCTCTCTGGCTGAATGCAGGCAATAGCCAGCCGGAACCGGTTCAACTGGCTGGAAGTAGATGAATTGGGAGTGGGGGTGGTGAAACTGTTGGTAGCAATTGTGGTGGCAGATGAGGGTGCCAAGATGGAATTCTCAAGAAGAATTGGCCTCCCCCTTTTTTGCTTCTTTGAGACACAAGGAGTGGTTTGGTTTCATTTTTAAGTCTATACAAGTCCTTTTTCATGCGGTCAGGGACTGTGGGTTTTGACTAATCAATTACCATTTCTGGCCCCCTATATGTGTATTGTGCACCCTTATGATGGCAAAACAGACAAAGGGTGGGTACCTCTCAGAGAGAGACCATGTAGATGTCTGCCTGGTCGTGCCTCTCGTGGGGACTTAGGCACAAATTAGCTAAGGAGGATGCAAGGCCTCTCTTATGCCATATGTTGATTGTTGTGGAACCAGAGGTGAGGGCCCAATTAGCCACAGCAACAAGTGCTTCCCAGTCCTTATGCACAGATGGAGCAGCCTATTTCTTATGCTGTCTGGTCCATTCACACAATTGTTCAGCAGGCACTCAGAGGTTAAAACATTCCATTCCTCTTCTCTGGAGGATTGCCTTAACTAACAAGAGTTGATCAAGCTTTTCTGCTAAAACTGAGCAGGACTGACAGACTGACTAACTAGAGAAACCAGAGGGTCTTACTGGAATCAGGCAGGCAGGCATACAGACAGACAGTCGTCAGACAGACAGATTGCATCCTCCTCCCTTAGGGGGCTGATGTGAGCTGTTCCAGTGGGGTGGCAGAAATTCTCCTCCAGATCTCTGAGGGGACTGGAGAAATCTCAAGGGCATTCCTTCCCCTTGGGACCTGGAGAGATACTTGCTTCATCTGTAAGGGCCATGACCAGTGACCAAAGAAGTCAGCATGGTCGGTTTTCCCAGCCTATGCACCAGCAGCTAAGGCAAACAGAAACACTACCCAGGATTTGGAGGCAGATTCATTTATACTGACAGGCACTGATCAAGATTATTCCCAGAATATCAGGCCCCTATATCCGGTGATCTAGATCTTATATGGTAAAAGCAAGCAGGAAGTCCAGAGGTAGAACAGCTTGTCAATTGGGGATTGAGTCTAGTAACCAGCTATGCATCACAGTGATGAACCATTTCTACACTTGATCTTAGCCAAAAGTCCAAGAAGCGATGATCAGCCATTTCTAAGACACAGAAGCAACTGGAACTGGAACAGAAACTTATCTGGGCAACTAAGAAACTGAAGTATACTGACTTGGGGGGCAATTTTCTGTTACATCTGCACCCCTTCCCCACCCATTGCTGGTTCCCACAAGCCAAATGGAATTTGTCATAATTTTGCAAACACGCTGCATAGTTTCTTGATTTACTTGTGCACTTTGATTCTATCTAATAAGGCAACAATTTTGGTCATCCATCTCCTACCATTACATTCAATTGCTTAAATGCACATACTTCTTGTTACAAAAGATCCACTTATTCATTTTTAAGAACCTCTCCACTGACCTCTTCTCAACCCCTCGGCTTCCTCAGTGGTGAACTGGTTCACTTCTGTATGATACCAGCATTGCATCCAATCACAAATTTATCATAGAAGAGACTGTGAGATCTGTACAGATAAAGTCTGTCTTTGCAACACATGTTATTGACTAGTGCTCAGTAACTGTTGGATGCATGAATGATTACAGTGGTGGAAGGGGCGGGTGGCACCTGGCTGTCATTCACTCCTGAGAGCACAGTCATCTATAAAGATAGACTCAGTTTCTATAAGAGGAGGACTTATTTTCTGTGGGCTGCTGCACGGTTACTATAAGCTGCATACCTGCACTGAGCCTCTGTGAATACAGCAGGGTGGAAAATAATCACAGACTGATTATCTGTGTTCATCACATCCTTTCAGTGTCTTGATATTTGAAATAGTTATGCAAAGTGTGCACAGCAATCATTAGGAAAATGATCCATTGGCTTGATTGCCAAGGGGGAGAGTGGTTGAAAATGATACTGGTGGTAAATTTTGAAGGCAGAGTAGATGCGTTCATTTCAGTTCTTTCCTATTTCACGGGCTGTGAGGATAGTAAGTAAAAGAATGCGAAAGGGGAAAAGTAAGAAAGGCAAGCTGAGTTTTAAGGTTTCACAAGTACAATCAGGAAGACTGGAGGTTTTCCTGCCTGCCACAATAGGGAATGATGGAAGGGTTTAAGAATGGAAATGACAGTTTGATTTGGAAATAAAGCTCAGTCAACAGGGCAGGGCAGCAGGGCAGGGGGCAGAAGGGCCATGTGGCTGGAGGTTTGCCAGTGGTTGAAGTAAGAGACGCCAGCACAGAAAGAGACCTGGATGAGGCCCTCAAAGTCCTACACATCCACCATCCTGGGTGCTTACTGGCCAGTAACTACAGTGTGGTGTTCTTTACTGCGTCACTGGCCCCCATCCTCCCTGTGTGTCACAGCCTGGAGCACAGTATGTAAACCTTTAATGAGAAGATGCTGCAGTACGTAAGCCTTTAATGAGAGGATGAATAAAGAAGGACAGGGCAGAGGAGAGACATTGGAGATGGGAATTGGCGGGTCTCTGTGCTTAAGCGACAGAAAGGAGGGGCCGGATTTCCATCTGTTCTGGGAAACATGGTGATTATATTTAAAAACAATGCAATATGCGCGTGAAATTGCTAATTGGGTAGATTTTCAGTGTTCTCACTACAAAAAAGTGATACGCATTCGAGATAATGCACACATTAACTCTGAGTAGCTTGATTTAGCCATTCCACAATGTTTGCATATCCCAAAACATAATTTTGTATACCATAACTACATATAATTGCATTTTTCAATTTAAATAAATATTTGTTTATTTTTCTTAAATGCCTGTTTGCTTTTAAAAGAAGCTATTATAAGAATCTGAAAAGAAAAAAGAGAAAAACCAACGAAATATCATGAATCGTCATAAAAGTTGGCTAGATCCTATTTTAAAGCAGGCATACAATCAACTTCATTAATCATTCCACGTAAAGCGGCGGAGATCTACTCTCTGCTAATGCATAACTATGAGCATTTGTGCCCGCCCTTTGCCTCTGTAGGTGGTGGTAGTGGAGAGTAGCAAGTACTTTTGCTAAGTAATCTCCTTCTCCTTCCTGGATAAAATCAAGATCTTGTATCTAATCAAAACAAAGAGGTTTTAATGAGGGTTTAGTTATCAGCATTTTCCTTTTGCTGGGATCAGGTGGCAAACAGGTAATTCTTTAACAGCAAATTCTAACATGGCAGCTCTACTTTCCCCATTTAGTCTCTGTAGCCCTTTCTTTGTAATTCTGAGCTCTGAAGATGACTTTGCAGCATCTCCATTCCAGGGAGATTCCTAGGGTCATGCATAGGGAAGCAGGGTCCTTTTCTCCATTTTCCAGTTATGGAGCCCGCGCTTAGAGGGATGAATCCATCTTTCCAAGGAGAACTTTATCTCTTCAGTGGAAAGCCTTTTAATTAAATATCCAGTTGGGTTCAGAATTTCTCTGACATTCCCACAATTCCTTTTGAACAAAGAAATGAACTCCATTTCATAAATGATATCCCACACAAAAGAGAAAGCTATTACTTTGCACATTCCTATCTACCCTGTGAAGAAATGGAACAGCTTCGAAATAAAGCCAGACACTGTGTGCTACAACAGGGAGTATTTTGTCAGGACCACAAATGAGTCAAATAGGTGAGTCAGGAAATTAGTCACCCACTCTGCTGCTGAGCTGGGAACTTAAAAGAGAAAAGCACATTTAATTAGCTCACTGGCAGGGCTCAGTCTTACACACAACGTCCAAGCACATCTTTCTGGGAGGAGCTGTGGGACACGCTTGCGGCAGCTCTGTGCGCGCCTCATTACATTTGTCAAGCCAAGCCCAGCCCAGGGTGAAGAGCAGTGCTTCTCCAAGATGGGCCTTCCTGTGACAGCATGACGATGGGGGCACTCTGGGCACCACGCGGGGGAGAAAGAGGGGCGACGAAGGCACAGATTTCTTAAATCTCTGAGTTTGCTAAGGGATTTGGTTGTTTTGCCTTTATCACCCATCAGGTCCCCTTGCCTTTTCACGGCAGATTGATTCACTTGTGGCTTGGAGTTCTTTTCTTCCTTTCTGATATTTTAGCTATAGAAAAATACGCTTTGCCTCTTCAATTGTTAATAAAGTGCATAGGGGCTTTTGAGCATCTTAAGCTCAAACAGATGAAGACACACACACACACACACACACACACACACACACACACACAGAGTGTATTCTAAGGTAGTGGAAGAGTGTGATAACTGAGTAACTGAGAAATGTCACTGGGTTTTTGGAGATCTCTAAGAAAAGCAGTTTCAGCAGCCAAATAGCAAGGGCTGTGGGGAAGCAAGGCAGTGTGGACCACAGTCCCGAGAAGCTGGTGATAAGGGATGGAGAGAAACAGCCATGGCCTATGGGTAGAAAGGTAAGTGAGCCTAGATATCTAATAATATAGATTGTGTAGAAGAAGCCAGAGGCAACAGAGGCTGAAGTCAGGAAAAAGGAAAGGAAGATTGCTGGGCCAAGATCTGGAAAGGCAGAGGACGACTCAGGGGCAGACGGAAGTGCATTTCCTCAGTAAACAAGGCGGTCTGTGAGAGCCAGTAGGAAATGCATTAGTCAGAGGCTATGAGAAGGTAGAGTGCATAGGATATCTCTTGGGAGAATGCATGGAAAGTTCAGGAAAATTTGTTAAACTCATATGTGGGCTATTTCTCAGTCTGCAAGAGAAAAACCTTAACATTGAGTAATATATTTTGACTAATTTCTTCATCAAACCAAGAGTCTCACACCCTACTACAATCTTACTGTAGCATCAGAGTTAATCTTTTATCACCTCGAAGGTAATACCCACACCCAGAGATAAAAATGACTACCTGATCCCCATCAGTAACTCAATGTATTGACTCTGAAATGATGTTTTCTTAACCTGCCAGGTCTTCAAATGACCACTTTCTTGATGCTTTTTCAGAAACTTTGAAGTTTTTAGGGTGAGTTAGTGACACTCTGTTCCCTAACATCTCTGTTAGCTGCTTTCTGAGCCCCATTTTCTTAGTATTTTACAAGGAATTTAAATTTCAAGCGATATTTTAATGTGGTAGCTCTCAGCAGCCTACCACAGATTTGTCTGGGGCGATGGGTCAGGAGCGACAATAGTTGTTTAAGTCATCGTTTGGCCTTGTCCAATGCTGGCTGTCCCTGGAGAGTCTACCTCATGGTTTTCTGGGAAAACAAGTATGTGTGACTCTTGTCTGTGACACAAGGAGAATCAAATGGATCTCTGGATTCTGCAGCTGCATCGGTGGTAGGCCTGACAGGCGAAGAACCCTGGCATTCTCACAAATGAAGTAGCGTTCTTCCATCTCCAAAGGTGATTATTGCGAAAATTTATTTTCTTTTCCTGATGGGAGGAAGGCGGAGGAGATTCTCATGTTACTTTTCTCACTTTCCGAGACACTGTACCTAGTGAAGTTTTAAGGGGAGTTTTCTAAAACTGCGATGGTATCTGGGTGAAAGCAGAAATACTGGAATTATTCTGAGCCTGTCCTTCTCAGTAAATAGCTGGTATCATAATCCTAAATATACAAGTGGAAAACCTAACTTGAGCTGGGTCAAATAAAAGAAGCCAGAGCTAAAAAGCTGACCACTAGTTACTTCACTGAGGTTATTAGAGATTAGAAGTTACTCAAAACATCATGATAACGTAGCCCTAAAGTATTGAGATTTTATTTTGAACCTCGGTGTGATCTATCGTTTTGGCACCGAATAGCAGTGGAGAACCACACGCTATGCAAAGCACACTGCTGCAGCTCTTCTCACCCAGGGTTCCTTGGGAGAAATAAGTTCTAATGCCCAAGACAGTGGTTTCAAAGTATGACTTGGGGCCCTCTGGGGGTGTCTGAGACTCAGTTAGGACGATATTTAAGGTCCAAAACATTTTCCCAGTAATCTAAAATGTTACTTGCATTTTTCACTCTTACTCCTTCATTCGCATATAATGGAGATTTCCCACAGCTGCATGATGGGTAATAGTGCAACAGATTCAATACAGAGGCAGATGAAAAAACCTGGCTGTCGTCTGTTGAACCACATGCTTTGCAAGAATGCCACTCTTCTCAGTGATTTTGTTATTTCTTTTGGAGAATGAATTTAGTTTTCATAAAATGTTATTTATATTAATATATAAATGATTGCTATTTTAAATTAATCACATATCTATCTATCTTTTTTTTTTTTTTGCGGTACTGGGGATCGAACTCAGGACCCTGCGCTTGCCAGGCAAGCGCTTATTCCACTGAGCTATATCCCCAGCCCTATACATATCTATCTATCTATCTATCTATCTATCTATCTGCGAGGTATCCTCCCTGATTTTGACAAGCTATAGAGTTATAATACCAGAAAACCTAAGAACCTTGTCCTAAGATATTGGCTGTATGTAACACATTAGCTCATTTTTTATCCATTGAGAATGATACTAGCTAAGTGTCATGTTTGAAGAGAAAGGAGCCCTTCCGATTATTTTCTGTAGAGCTGAATTTTCATGTTGGATCCCTGCTGAGAAAGACTTGCAAGATCGTAATATCTTTTGCCATACCAGAAGTAACTGATTATTGTTATTATTATTTTTTTTTTGGAGGTACTGGGGATCGAACTCAGGACCCTGTGCTTGCCAGGCAGGCGCTTATTCCACCGAGCTATATCCCCAGCCCTAACTGATTATTTTGGCATACGTGTAGATAAATTCTAATAACTCTTAAAAGAGAGATATTATTCTTTTTACATAAACTTCACCCAACTAGCATATTTCTAGAGTTACATTTCTGTCACTGGTGTTTGCATTTGTTTAATGCAAACTTGTGAAATGTGATTTGAGGGAAGAGAGTTTTTTCTTCAGTAGATGAGTGGGTCAAAAAATACTGACAATTGTACATCCTTTCCTTGACCTAAAGCACAGCTGAACAATGTTTGAGAATAATATATTTCTCTTTTGGTTAAAAAAAAGTGCAACCTCTAGCAGAGGTTGAAGAAGCTCTTCTACTCACAGAGAGTAGAAGAAACTGATCAGAAGGTTGTGAAGTTCAATAATAAAAAAGTTAGTACATTACTATACTCACACTAAAAGAAAGTAAGACATGTCAAGGTTGAAAGGGGGAGAAACCCGAAATTAAATGCAAACGAGGAATACCTTTTTAGGTCTTGCATCTGGGAACTTATGAACTAAACTCTGCTGGCACTTTAGTTAGTGCTTTGAAATTTTTCCCAAAGGTACCTACAGCAGGAATATTCTAAATTTAACATTAGCGAAGAACATAAACATTTAACAAAGACCCAATTTTCTCACCAATGGTGTTTAATGAGCCATGGTGCAGTTTAATGGGGAAGCTGTGCGGCTGCCCAGTATCTGCATGAAGATAACTCGCCCCTCCCTGCGAGCATTCTCCAATCAGGATGATCACTTCAGCATCCTGCCATTTTAACATTGAAAATGGTGGGCAAGTGTTTACCTTCAAATCATGAAGCAAATGCGGAGAAAAGACCAGCAGAGCGAAAAAGCAGCCAGTCAGTATGGGTCACTGAGAAGTCAACACAGCGTGGGTCACTTGAGAAATTATTAATCAGAGTAAAAATAAAGCTGTGATTCATTACACATAACAATGGTCAGGAAAGAAGCAAATCAAATGGCGGTTGGATCAGCCATAGTGATGGCACACATTAAACAAGGGGACTTCACAAATGAGTTTTCTTTTCTCTTACTGTAAAGGATATGAATCAAACACATATACCCTCATTTCCCACCAATGGATCAAGACCCTGTGGGACATTACAGAACTATTTCAAAAGGGAAGGTGAACATTCGTACCCTCCGCACAGCGTTCAAAGCTGCTAAGGGAAAAAAGAAATATTACTGAGAAGACAGTCAGTGCCGGGCCTGTGTGAGAGGAAAAGAAAAAAGACTGGAAAAGGGGGTCAAATCGTGAATCGACTGAATCCTGTCAGCATCCTGCCTGGGAGGCTGAGTACTGGTGCCCCACACGAAGATGTCTGTGTTCTAATGCTTGAGGTGCGTGCCTGTGCTACCTTACATGGCAAATGGGTCTTCGGTGATGCAATTAAGGGGATAAATTACCTAGAGGGTGGGGGCTGTCCAATCAGACCACAGAGAAATGTCTTAGACTGGAGTCAGAGATGCAATGGATGAGATGGGAAAAGAGGGGAAGAGGGGATGGTTCCAAGTGTGAGGCGGCTGAGGCACGCGCTCACTGACTCTGAGGGGTGACTCTCACGTACAAGGACCTGGGAGAGGAGCACCTGCGAGCTAAGGCTGACTCTGACTCTCGGCTATTGAGGAAACAGGGATCTCAGTTCTATGACTGCCAGGACCTAAATTCTGCCAATAACCTAAATGAGCTTAGATGCAGATTCTTCCTATAGCTTCTCGGTAAGAGCCAAGTCAGACAACCCCTGGATTTTGGCTTTCTAAGACT
>PVLD010000125.1:0-112996 GCA_004027595.1 Dinomys branickii | reverse complement strand
GCCTTGTTTGTGGTAATTTAGTATAGCAGCCCTAAAAAACTAAGGCACTCTGTTCCTCTCTCCCAACAGCAACTTCAAAAGGATGAGCAGGTGTTATGGTTGATACATTGTGTCAACTTGGGGAATCTGGAGGTTTGGCTGAGTGATTCAGCAGGAAGCCAAGGTGCTTACTTTGTACACATCCTGAGCCTGTGGAAGAGGGGGGCATGGAGACTGTGTGAGAGCTACACGCCCCATGGGTGGGGGGAGCCTGTTTACAGTGTAGGGGAGAAAAGGAGGCTGCTTGCGGCCATTCCTCTCTTTTGCTGTTTGTTTCTGCTGTGCTCTGCTGCCCTGAACAGTTTGCCCTCTGCCGCCCTGAACAGTTTGCCCTCTGCCATGTGCCATTCTGTCTCTGAGACAGCCAAGTATGGACTGAAACCTCCACAAACTGTAAGGTAAGTAAATCTTTCCTTCCTTCATTTTGGGTGTTGGGTATTTTGTCTCAGCAACTAGAGTAAAGTAACCAAGACAGCAGGCTAAGCTCCCAATCAGCTCTGGGTGGAGTTGTGGCTGGAGTGATTCTTTATTTTTGGTTACTTACTGCACAGCACTTTCTTCTCCTAATTCTCTGTTTCTAGGAGTCCTTTCTTCACCCCTGGCAAAAATCATTAAACAAACCTGTACTTTAGATATGCTTACTGCGAAGGTTGGGGGAAGGGGGATTTTAACCACGTGTGTGTAAGGGCCATGTGCAGGGATGGAATTACCCACCTGCCTACCTCTCAGTGCCCTCATCACACACCGCAGGTCACTTACGGACTCTGAATGTACTTATAGCGCATTAAATCACCGTACTCTACTGTGTTTTCCTACCTGGGCTGTAGTGCTGGATCCAGTCACTACATGAACCTAGTACTACAGCACCTACCTGTAATCTCAGCACACTGGGAGACAGAGGCAGAAGGATTGCAATTTTGAGCCCATACTGGGCGACGTAGCACTTCTTTGAGACTATCTCAAAATCAAAACGGGCTGGGGATGGAGCTCAGTGCAAAAGGCCCTGGGTTTCAAAGCATTAGTGTTCAGATGAAAATGATACACTCAAACCAGGGTACACGGTTAGCCGACTGAGCAAGGCAAGACAGGAAAATAAGCCAAAGTTTTAAGAAAGCTCTCGTGATAGAAGCAAGCGGTAGCCAATTAAATTTCCTTCTGTGAGTATGTTTGTATTTTCCTGAGTTTTTCACAATAAACCTACACTATATTTGGAGTCAGAAAGGACAGGAACCAGCTACTAAATCAGAAAATGTATCAAGAACATACAGCATGGTTCTCTGTCCCCTTCCAAAGGTCAAGAATGCTGCATGTGGGGACACCCCACCTCAGGACTTCTCCGGGGGCCTCCAGACCTCTGGCGACTCTACGTGGCTCTTCTGGTCTCTCCAAGAGCTTTCCTTCTTTGTCTTGGGGAAACAAACCTCTCATGGTTTTCCTTCAGTCTCTCTTGTCTCCCTTTCTCACTCCTTGTAAACCTCTTCTTTTTGTACAGATGTGCTGTAAGCACCCTCCACTCCATTCCCACTCTGCAGACTTTCCCTGAGAAGTCTCACCCACACCCACACCCAGTAATCTCAGTCCCAGCCTGTCCATGCTTCCTCCTCAGACACGGCCACCCAGGTCCAGCTGCAACCAAGACAAGCCTACCTGGAGTGGGTCTACAAGAATAGATCCTCACTAAGCACCTGCTATGTGCCTGACACTGAGTGTGAATGCTATGTAAATTCCCCACTCCCTCACCAGCCAGAGTCAATTGGCTTCTCTTGCTCCTGAGTTACCTGTCTTGAAGAGCGGCGTCAACCCTGAACTAGAAGCTGTGCGTGTGTGCTTGTGTGTGTGTGTGTACTGAGAATTATCTTATTTACAAGAAAAACATCGTTGGCTTTAGAGACTAGCGGAGTCAAGCCCCAGTTTACAGCTCAGTGATTTACAAGGTCGGGCAAGGAGAGAAGAGCAAACGGGTTCCAGAGGTGCTATGTTACATCAGACACTGCAGCACGAACTAGCTCTGCCATTCCTGAAATTTTAACCCTCTTTGCGGCAATCCGTCTAGAATGAAAAATAACATAAGAATAAAAATGTTCCGTGCAGATAAGTGCATTTTCTTACGTAAAGACCACATTAAAAAAAAAAAAAAAACCTCCCCAAGAAATAGTCTGCAAATGCTTTCACTTTTCTTTAAACCAATTCTCCTGGATAAAAAGTTGGTCTTCATTGGATTCAGATGTCCATCCGTGTATTTGTCAATGCCTTGATAGTACCCGGCAAGCGGTGGGCAATTAATTTTGCTTATTGAATGAATCTCTGAAGGTCACACACCATGTGGGTAACTCTGAAAGATCAAAACACTGCCTGCCTCTTTTGTGTTCTCCCGCGGGGATCAGGGGCTCCTTTGCCCACTCGATGACCCGACCGTACTTGTTACAGAATATCTCCATTTCAGTTCATAATAATAAACTAAACCACAAAATGTTTCCTATCTGTAGAATCTAGGTAAAAGGTCAACCCTTGTCCTTCCTTGGCCTTATTCCGCAAGGAAGGAAGCTGCCTTTCAAGAAATCCCAAACCCAGTCTTTGTGGCTCAGGAGAACCAACCCCAGTCTGCCACCAGAGAGCGCTCTTCCGGGAAATAACCCTTAAGGGGGCCCTCACTCATAGTAGGCACTGATTTTTCTGCTTACGTGGAACTGAAAGTGAGTGCCTCCTTAAATGTTCTCTAGTTGCTTGCTTCCCTTGGTTTTTGACCTCACCGGGAGCCTGATCTCTAAAAAGACCCAGACTGTAAGGAAATACTAAAACGTTTTCTCTTGTTCCAATGTGGGACATCCTCAGTACATAAATAGAATGTGTGGGCTAGACACTGAGTTTCAAAATTTCGATACTGCAGGTCTATCTTTGAGCGTTGCTGAGAAGGAACTGCTTTCATTTAAACACAGCCATTCTCTTCCCTCAGACCTGCAACCCAGGTCTGTCAACCACAGCTGTTTCCCAGCTGTCCTCAGAACTGTTGAATTGCTTCAAATGCTTTTTCAAGTGTGTTCTTGAAACTCCATCCTCGGAACACCTGGAGTCTTGCATTATCTACTTTCTATGTCCTGAAGTATTTATATAATTGATGGTCATCTGTTATGGTTCCTAATTCTGTTTTGCGGCGCTGACGATCTACACTGGGGCGTACGACTTCTGAAGCAAGACCTCTGTGCCAAGACCTTGCTACTCATAACTGTCACTTGGTGCAGCACAGTGGTTGGAGACTGGATTCTCATCTCAGACCAACCTGTGTTTAGATCCTTCAGTTGTGGTGGAAGTGAATTTTGTGAATGGGAGACAGTTATTTAATTGCGCTAAACTTCACTGGGTAAATGAGGGCAAAATACTTCCTTTATTGTAGGCTTTTGTGGCATGACTAAATGGAGCCGTCCATGCAAAGTGCCCGGCATAGGTCAGTGTACCAATAACGGTGGTTACTGTCGCTACCACCACTCAGGTCATCAAAAGCATCCACAGGTCGGTCCATAAAATGCAGTGGCATCTTCTACTTGTTTGCTTTTCCTCTAACACTCAAAAATATTTCAAGGGAAGTTTTTAAAAAGAGGTCCTCTTAAGCAGACGAGGGGCGAAGACTTTTCTTGGCCTCTATCTTTCTCTCAGGCACCACCCCTTGATTTCCTGTGGTTGGGAAGAACACCAGGACTCATTTCCTGTGTTCTACCAGTCTCTTACTGAGTCTGAAGGTCCTCGAATGATGAGGTGGAGCAAGACCATCTTTAAGGTCCTTCCACATGTGAAATTCTATGATTCAGGCTGCAAATTGCAAAACCACAAACATGGAATATTTCCTAGATATATTGATGAATCCCTGGTATGATTCAGGGATCGAGGTGTGGCTTGTAGATGTTAAAGAGCAGCCAGTGCAGTGGGCAGAACAGCATCCAGGAAAACCATCATGACTTTGACACTTCTCTGCTTGAGAGAGGGAGGAACTATTGCTATACCAAGGGCACATACTCTTGCTTTGACCATGAACCCCAGCATTTTAAGACACAATAACCACCAGAATTCCTGGGCCTAGGATGCCTTGCTAATGCTGAGCAGTGTGTTATCTGTGGTCCTGGATGAAAATAAATAACTCCTACTGTGTACAGGCCCACCTTTTACATAACAAGAATATGGTTCATCCTTTCTCCAGCTGATGAGTTAGTTTCTTCAGTCAGGCAAAATATTGATTTTGGGTGAGGAAAAATTTTAAATCTCTCCACCAGAGTTGTGTAGCGGTCTCTGTGCCCTTCCGTTTTCACAAAGGTACTGCTATCTCATGTTTATATTTATTGTCTGCGGTTGCTTATGCATCTCCTTTTAGACTCAGAGCTCCCAGAGGGTAGAATCTGTACCTGGCTTAGCAATCCCTGCTTCAGTCACTCCTGCAGTGTCCCTTATATAGCAGTAAAGTGAGAATGTGATTCTTGGCTATTGGGCTTATTTTTTCATGCAAAGCTCGACTGGCATCACTTTCGTCCTGAGAAATAGCAGTGGTACAGAACAAAGAATATTGGGCATGTTTTGATTCCCGTCTCTGCCCCTTATCAGTCTTGTAAACTTAAATCAAGTACTGAAGTATTTAGAACCTGTTTGCTGGGGATGGAGAACATCCACTGGTTGTGACAATGGTTAAATTATATAATACATTTATATGCACTTAGTGACTATAATCTCTGGATGATATAATCTCCAGGTAGACAAATTCAGATAGAGCTTTTAATTTTCTACCAAGCTGTGGCTTTGAGTTGCTTCCACACATTAACTCAAGTGCGGCTATTTCTTTGGTAAGTAGAATAAGGACTTTATTGATTTTAGAGCTGGCTGAAAGTTAACTAAAGTCAGTAGGATATTCTGATCACATTGATCTTAGTACCTTACAAAAACAGTCCAGAAATCTAATGAAATAGAAATTTTTGTTTTCATAGCAGTTTTCCATTCACTTACTGTAAAATCTCAAATCAATCTTAAAATTTCTCTGCACCTCAGTTATTACACCTAAGAAGTGAGTCTTCTCTCCCCAAATCAATGATATGAAAAGAACTGCAACACTGTGAAGAAGCTACTTGCATTCTTTGAGAGAGAAACGGGCTATAAATCCAAACTGTTATTTTTATTTCTGAGTAAATTCGCTCAAGATAGAATCTGGGGTTTATGTGATGGTGTTTTATAGACTTAGGTTTATGCAGAGGCTTTTAAACTGATGCCATTGCAGTGCGCTTACATGGAATTGGAGAGACGCAGAAAACAGTTGAATACTGTTAAATTGACACTGTGTGCAGGTTTGAAACACAGATTGGCAGGTGAAAACAGCTGTCTGTGTGCAGTCTCCAGAAGCCTGCTGGTTTCAGTGGCAAATACTCCGCTCCAATATCTTCTGTCTGGCTCAAGGGTACAATTTTCCCCCCGCCGGAATTCAGCAAAAGCACACGAATATTCCCTCACTGCCCCTGAGCAAAAGCAAGTAATATTTCTCTACCAAATATTGGATGTTGAAAGTACAGCCACTCAAGTATTTCAAATTAATAGCAAAATTTTCAATAAATAGCAAATAAATCAGGAATACGAACTTTTCTTAGCGAGCATTTGTTTCTAATTTGCAAGGGTACCATCATGATTTTGTCCTGTGCTGGTTAGCAGATAGCACGTGAAAGTAGTCTTTGTTCTCAGATCCAACCCTGGTATTGAAGAAATCGTGTTGTTAATTGTATCTTAACTTTTTTGTTGTTCTGAACAAAAAGTCATTCAGTTTTCTGTTGAATTCTTATGTCGAATGTTGATAACACCAGTTGACAAGAAATGACAAGCCTTGTATAGTCTGAAACTTAGATATGCAGGACCAGAGAGGGCCAGAGGTGAAAAATGAATACTGTCAATTATTTAAAATAAGACAGGATTCAAACAAAAAAAATCAATGAAGAGCACAATTAAATATTGAAATACAACAGTGAACAGAGAACGTGATGAAAGAAATTGAAGGAAAACAAAACTAAGATGTAACTCTTCTGACTCTGCCAATGTTCATAATCATTTCTCCCTTGGTAAAAAAATGAGTTTAACCGAAGAGTTCAATGACAAATGAAAAATGACAGACAGCCCAGTTAAGTCACCCTTACTGAAGAGGCTTTTCTCCAAAAATAACAGTCTTGCTTTTAATTATAGGTTCTTGGTCTGTTAATCAGCCATCTTCCTCAAGGCTTAGCTTGGTACAAATAACAGGGAAGGATTCAGCAAAATGCCCTGTTTAATTAAAAAGAATTTAATTAAAAATATTTTTATACACATGACCAATCCTCATTATTTATGCAGATGTTCCCTCGGACTTCTTTAGAAGTATTCTTTCCCTGACCCTTTTTAAATACGCTGTGCTTCTGTGAGAGCTACTGTGAAACCAGAAGCACTATGACTGGTTAATACCTATTTTTATCAAAACAGCAGTGCAGCTCACACATCACCCGTGCAGCCGTAACCATAGTAACCCCCAATAGAAAGGTCTTTGGATTGTCAACATGATCAAAGGTAGAACAGTCCACGTGCCTGTGAAATAGTGACACAGAAGTAAAGTTTAAAGAATAAAGGTGGCTCCTTTTTTTCCTTTTCTTCCTACTATTTAAATGTTGAGTTAAAATTGTGACTTGCAAGTATGGCGTATAAAAATGCCGCTCATTGTGGATGACTCCTGTTTCCTTGGTGTTAATGCTAGAAAAGATGAAAACTCAATTCTGCACATTTCTCTTGTCCTTCTGTCTGATTATGCCACAGAGACAACAACAATCATTTTGTCAAATTGGAAACTTTTTCAGAGAAAAAAACCCTATACACGGGAGCCCTGGAAAATGAGAAGCCATGTTTGTGTCCACGCCTCCATGAGAAGATGGCTGTGCGCGACGTGGAATGAGACACACAATCCGTGGGTTGAACCATGGATGGTGACTTAGGATGTGGACTGGCAGTCAGATTACAAAGGCCAGCATCTTTAATTAGAGAAGCAGTTGAATTCATTTGAAAGAGCGCTGAAGTACTAGCTCAAACACAGATCCGAATTTGGTTTTATAATTCATGTTTGGGGGTAGGATGGGGTGGGACAGAATGACAGGGCAGGAATAAAAGTTTATAAAGTGCCATGTTTAATTATTCTATCAGAGTAGCTGTGATCTAGACAACCCCAAACAGAGACTAGGGTAGAAACCTTTACCGGCACACTTTGTCATGCCTGATAGGACTCCAGAAAAGCATTTGGAAGGATGGAGAAACTACTCCGTATTATAAATATGTAAATGCACAGTGCATAGTACAAAAATACAGATTTCATTGGAGGATAAATATAATTAGATTATTTTTTCATCCCTTTACATTTGAGATTTACCATGTAAGTGGATGAGCTAGTGATAAAATATGAGAAAACAAATACTTCATCAAGGCCACTATTGACTAGAATAGATATCTAGTAACTTTATGTTCAGTGCTAAATAGATGAAAATGTTATAATACTGTTATCTATGAAACCAGTAAAGCACCCAAGCAGAATGCATTGTTTGTGAAGCTTTCTTTTTAAACACTTAGCAATTTACAAACAAGTTTGTGCAGAGCATTTCATTGGTCCTGCCCAAGAATCTGTGAAGAGATGGGAGGTGCTGTTTTGCTGTGACGAGATCTATTTTAGGCATGTGAGAAATGAAATTCAGAGAAGTTAAAGCACTAAATGATCGTGTTCCGTTCACTCACAACACTGCCTTTGCTTCAAAGAACCAATACTTTCAACATCCAAGATGATGTGACCCCTGGAAGCCCTGATCCCAGCCTCTTCTTGGTGATGCTACTAGTCTATCACATGCTTATTTTCAGCAGTAGTTCTTTATGAGATTAGACTGTTCGGATCCATCCCTACGCCTTTCATGCAGCCAGTTTCCTAAGAGGTGCTTTCGCCCAGCTCCATAGGGGCTGGTGACATTCCGCAGCATCCCGGCTCACACTTTCCCTTAAGACCAATTCACCCCAGAGTTAGGGTGACATCTAGCCATCGTTTTAGGTAGCACATGCTAGGAAGGTTTGTTTAGGCCACAGCCAGGAGTCAGCAGGACTCTGGCATCTCTGGGGGACATTACTCCCAGAGGTGGAAGTCTCGGAGGTTTTCTACTGGCGCTTCTCTGTCCTTTTGCGGGCTCCTGGCAAGAAGGACTTTTGCAGTTCACAGTATCTTAGGAGGTACTATCTATGGGGGAAAGTGGTGTTTATTATAATCACACGAAGTAGTTAAGATGCGCCAGCCTTCCTTGAAATTGCATTCATGACCTCCAGGTGCATTAACTGATATTTGTTTCAGTCTAAAAAAGCAGCGCTTAGTTTATTTTATTCAATAATTCTTACAGAGTTATGCAGAAAAAAGAAATATTTCACTCATCAGTTTTTACACTCAAGTCTCTGGACTAGTACGACTAGCATCAGTGAATACTTGGTAGAAACGGGATCTCCGACCCGACTGTGGATCTACTGAATCAGAATTCTTGGGCCTCAGTACTCTGCGTTTTAGCAAACTGTCTTACTGAGTCTTATGTATGCTTCAGTTGGAGAGCTGCTAATATAGAGCAGGAAAAAAACCTTAGAAATCACAACATTCTTTTAGAAATATATGAGAAAATCAAGGCGTAGAAAGGTTAAGTGGACAGCCTGGCTTTTCCCTGTGCATTCATAATACGAATTGAACTAGACCGGAAGCCACCCAGCTCCCAATAATAAAAATAGCCTGGTACACTTGAGTGTGTCAAGTAGAGACTGGTTGGGCTCAACATTCGCAAAGCAGAGACTTTGATTCTACATCTACATTCCTGTTGGCTTCTAAGTTCAATAAGTGAATTATCACCCATGCATTTAATTTAGTCTCAAGACAAGACAAAGCCACACGGAATTTTCGGAATTCAATTAATAGGAGCCACTAGTCTCTTTACGAAAGCCAAGAGCCAATGCTCAGGTTTGCATTGGGCACTTTGAATTCTCAGCACACTTTACGGATTGGAACAAGTCGTGACGTGTGACTCGTATGTAATGTGCAAATTTATTAAATGTTTTTGACTTCATGACATGAACAGTATAGTATGAGCTTGAAGATTTTCCATTAAGATCTTTTCATTAAAAAAAAAAAGATCTTTTCATTAAATGTCATGGTGATTCAGTAACATGAGGTTTGCTAATTTTCTCACTTTTATGAAATTCTGCAGTTTTATTTTGCTTTCTTCGTCTTCTTTTTTTTTCTTCTGTCTTTTTGAGACAGGGTCTCACTATGCAGTTCAGGTTGGCCTTGAGCTCACTATGTAGCCCAGGCTGGCCTCAAACTCACAACAGTCCTCCTGCCTCAGCCTCCCGAGAGCTGGGATGACAGGCATGCGCCACCGCACTCGGCTGAAGTTTTCTTTTTCAAGCCCACACACATGCATCAATGTGATTGTAATGTTTGTACTCTTTATTTCTGGCTTTGTTTTAACATTTCTTTTTTCAGTATGCCACCATCTCTTCCTGCCCCAAACTTTTGCGTCCCCTCTTTTCATTAGTATCGCTTTACAATCTAGTATGCATTACACCAGTTTTTCTTTACACTGAAATCATCTGTATTTTAATCACTACGCACATTTGTAACATGTTAAATAAAAAGTTTACACTGAAGAACAAAGAAACAACATTCGCTATAGTGAGATACACTGGAAACTAGCTGTATGACTCTTTAATCTCTTTCTTGTAGTGAAATGGTGAAAGAGTCTCAAGATTCTATCCTAGAGGTTGAGACTTACAGACGGCTAGATGTAGTGGCACAGATTGTAATCCCAGCATACCGCGAGGCTGAGGCAGAACAATCAAAAGTTCAAGTCTAGCCTGGCTAACTTAGAGACTTAGCAAGACCCTGTCTCAAAATAAAAATAAGCTCAATGTAAAGCCCAGGGTCCAATCCCCCATACAGGAAAAAAAAAAAAAAAAGAAACAGAAAATAGACGTGGGAATTCTTTTGCTACTTGAAAGCTGTGAATCTCCCTTGTGCGGTGGGGCTTAGGGATATCTCGTCTCAAGCCTGTGGGTAGAGATGGCCCCCTGTCATCATGGAGCTAAAGATGTCATCTGTAGGGTTTGGGGACACTGTGGAACACTGCTTGACGCTCAACAGGTACGGTTCTGTAGCTGCTCTGATTGGGGCTTATGGACAATCAAATGAAAAGGTTCTTTCTTTCATCTCCTCCCTCCCCATGGAGAACTCATAAACTATATCTAGCGTGGAATAACAAGGATTGCAAGCCAAAGAGGAGACCCCAGCTACATCTGTTCTCCCCAAGGCATGGCAGACGGCCTTCAACGGGCTCGGAAAGGTGTGATCAAGTCTTACCTTAAGTTAAAGAAAAACACTTGCACCCTCACATAGGATTAGAAATGTTCCTTACTAACCAGAGCCTGCTGGCAACTTAAAGACCAAAGATTTTTATCCCGAAAAAGAGCAAACAGTAGCCCCAATAATATTTTTAATAAGAAGTGAAAGAAAAAAAAATTTATTGTGTACATCCCAAACCTGCTTTTCAAGGTACATGTCATATGCAGGCATGGGCCCAGGTTCTTAGACATAAGTACACGAGAGCGACACTACTTTTGAACACTGGAGTATCATATATGATTTTCTGCATCCCACTTTCCCTGGTTAACAATGCCTCCTGGAGTGTCCTCAGAACACCCTCGCCCGCGTATCCTTAAGAAGTAGTGTTTGTACTTCTGTGGAGCAAACTGCCAGGAATCTGACCGCAGGGTCCGAGGGGGCTATGTATTTTAAGTTATGACTGCTGTTGCCGAATTGCTTTCCAAAAACCTGTTAGTGGTTGAAACATCAACCGGAAACGTGTAAGAGTCCCTCTGGCTCCGCGACTCTGCCAGCAACGCCTCTTACTAGGTGTTGACATTCTTGCCATTTTACTCTCTACTAAGGGTAAAATGATATGCTCTTACTTTATTTCACATTTCCATGAATTTCCCTGAATTTGCACAACCTTTCTGTGTGTGTTTCAAGTGGATTTTCTCCTTCACAAACTGCCTCTTCAAAATCTTTGCTTGTGATTCTGTGATTTATTGTCAGAGTATCATTTTAAAGTGCGCTTTGGATATTAGAAGTCATGACACCTGATCCTTTGTATTTAAATTAGTTCCTTCCAGATTTTGATTTTCTATTGACTTTGTTTATAACATCTTTTCTCATTTAAAAGTATTTTCATATAATCAAACATATCTTCCTTATTTATAGATTAATTAAACATAAAAAATTAATTAAAAGTAAGAATACAACCACAATCTGGTAGTATAGTTTCACAAATTTTCTTGCAGAAGTTTTTTTACTTTATCAAATACATTTTAATTCTAAATACTTTTGTAATGTATTTAGAATGTGAATATAACCTGAAAGAGTGAATAAAATTAGGAGGTATGATAGACATTGTGAAACAAAAGGAAACTGCTCAAAAGTAAAGAGCAGCTGGGATGAGGGAAAAGAGGAAAGAAAGAAGAGAAAATTATGTACGTATGTATATACAGGATTGCTAGCATAGTTGTACTACTGGTTTCTATCACTTTACTGAAAGAAACAGTCAATGATTAATTATTTCACCAATATTGCACATCTCTATTTGTTTTCCTGAGAAGCCACTTTGAAGATATCAGTATATAATACAACAACCATTGTTAATTTCCTACCACTTTGTTTGTAATTCCATATTGCTTGTATTGTTCTTATGCTATTTTGTAAATGAATGTCTGTTTGTTAATGTTTTTCTTCTTTTATTTTTAAAATAAATCTTAAAAATGTACATACATTATTTTGTAATATCATTATTTTGTAAATCACAAATGTTAAGTTTTATCAGCTTCAAAAGGAATGGGTAGTCAGCTGTCCGAGTGCCGTCTGTCAAGACAAGTTTTCCCCACTGGACTGAAGTGTTACCTTTACGAAGTTCTCATTTATATTGGTATCTGTTAATTGACCCTCTGCTCTTGTTTTCCTAGTACTTTCTATTCGTAGGCCAAATACCTTGTTGATTTGCTCATAGTGCCATTATGGCATATTTTTCCATATCGTTGTGCTTTTATTCTGCATCATAAGCTTTAAGATAAATTTATCCAGTTTTCATTTAAAAGTGCTAGGTTTTCATTGGAAAACTTTTAATATTAATTTGAGAGGAGGTCACATTTTAGGAAAGTACTCGTTCCATCAACAAGATGGTGAGCTCTCATAGGCTACTGGCTTCCAGGAACCAACGTGGAGGTCTGCAGAGGGAAGGAGAGCTGGACTGAGCAGTGACAGCTGAAGCCGTGGGAAATGCTCGGGCAGGAGGAAGGCAATTTTGGATTGCTGTGTATAGAAGAGAAATGGTAAATAAAAGGGGAAGCGGTGGTTTAAACTCTACATTTTTGACTCACTTGCATTTTCACCAGATAATTACTGCTCAGCCCCTTGTTACAGAAAGCACACACAATTCAGTAGATGCTGGGAAATGTGTTCGTGGGGGTCATGTCAGAGCAGTGCAGAAGATGTCCTAGGGCTCAAAACTGAAGAAAACAGAGACTGATCAAACTATTTCTCTACAAATGCTAGGGCCCGTGAATTGCACATTTTTTCTCTCGGAGGATTTAAATTCTGATCAGTTGGCTAGGGGAGGGTTTCTCAATCTTGGCACTATTGGGGATTTAGACCAAAAAATTATATGTCATGGCGGTTTGCCTTGTGCTTTGTCAAAGTTCCCCAGCACCCC
This sequence comes from Dinomys branickii, assembly GCA_004027595.1. NCBI lineage: Eukaryota > Metazoa > Chordata > Mammalia > Rodentia > Dinomyidae > Dinomys > Dinomys branickii. The sequence goes on along the minus strand of PVLD010000125.1, from coordinate 100,154 downwards.
TGTCCTCTACCCATCAGGCTTCTGCTTGTTTCAGTTGGCAAAAGTTGTTTCCATAGCTAACGTCTGCAGGAGCCAGTTCACTCCAGGTAAGAACCACTAAAGTAGTGACTCAAGAACAAACGACAGCGAGAACTGTACTTATGAGGTCCTTCTCCAGTACGTATTGTCAATTCAACAGCTGACATTCTAGTGTATCTAGAAGTGCACCTTGACTTAATACAACTGTCTTATATGTTTTATATATTCTTTGGCTTATTAATCTGTTTTTCAACCTGTATATATGATAATTAACTTTATAAAGTCTTATAAAAATAAATAAATGAATCTGATACTGGAGAAATAAAAAAGGGTGGGGGGAGGTGAGAACAGAAGTGTGTTATGTACATGTACCAATTGCCTGCAGGGATGTAATCTTTATGTACTGCAAACGTGTACTAGTAAAACTAGAGATAGAATAGCTGACATTCCTACATCAGGAGCGTAAGCAAACGCAGAATAGCTCAACCCTGGAGGGTTACAACAACCTACAGGGAAAAGGAAGAAGCAGAGACAGAAATATTATAATAAATGTAGCAAACATTTAAACAAACCTATTAAATTAAACATAAGAGGAAATTTTAGGTGTGAAACTTTAGCAGCTGGACAAAAGAACATAATGATAACAAGATCATGCATATAGCTGAAGAAATGAATTTGGTAATTGAGAAAACCGGTTGAGGAACTCTATCAACAGGAAACAGAATATTTAAGAGCCCAAACCATATTTTAAAAATATTAAGAGATCTGGAGAAAAGAAGTGCAATCTTTGAATACTAGGAATAACAGATGTAGATTTAAAAAGAAATGTAGGAAAATAAATATTTAAAGGAATAAAGGAACAAAAATGACTTTGACCCTCCAAGTTTATATGTAATCAAAGTGCTGTTCAAATATGAGGGCCTAACGGACATATTTTCATGCATATAAAGCCTCAGAAAAATTATTACACACAGGGTGACCTTAAGCACATTTTTGAAATGGAATAGAATGATATATCTAAAGCTGCTGGAAGGTTTAGGGGAAATAGTAGGAATCATATAACTTACTAAAGTGTTTTGTTGTTTAAAAAATATTTTATGGAGAAAAAAAATCTAGGAACAAGTGACATCAGAAGAGGAAGTACATTAATAATTAAATCTCCCACCCTAGAACATGCAGTCTTATCATTTGTTCATATCTAGTTTATATTTTATACCCTACAATGTTACAATTTTCCTCATTATTTTTTATTTTCCTTATTACTAAAATTAATCAAAACATTTATAAATGTGTAGGCACTATTTCTGTCTCCTCTTTCTAAATAACCTATTGCTTCATTTCTTTTAAAAGCTAGCGAGGGATTTTATACATTTATATCCAGAAACCTCAAAATGTTTTAGTTTCTTTTTTAAAAACGTTCTTTTTTATGAGTACCTCTATGCAGTGCGGCGTGATCACAGTTTTCATGGGGAGCTGGTACCTGTAAGTGAAACATCTCGATTCTTTCTGGCCCCCTCCCTGCAAGCCCCCTCCACCTCTTGGTCCCCTGACCACTTGCAAAAAATCCATCTCCTTATTCCCTTCTATCTGTCTTTTATTTTGCCCTTTATTTGTATTTTGGGTTTTTCATATATGAAGAATGTTGTGATATTGAAGCTTAGTTCTTTTTATTTAAAAAATTTTTATAATTCTTTTTAAAAAATAGTACGATATTGACAAAAATGGTAGCTTTAGGTCTTAATTTCCATTTTTATGCGGCTTTTCTCTGTATTTACTCTTTTTCCTCATTGCGTTTGCTAAAAATTTCATTGCATCTCATTTTTGTCCCTTGATTCTTCTACGCATATTCTCTGCATGGGCCACCTGACCACATGGTTTATATCAGTGGGCTCCTAGGCCCTCTAGTTTATGATTAAGTTTGGTCTTTGCGGAGTCCCAGGAAGAATTGAAGAAAAAGACAGAAGGGAAATGTAGGTGTTGATTCCCTTACATTTTTGCTGAAATGTTGCCTTAAACTAACTGTCTCTTAACAGAAATTTAGTGCTATGCGTAAGATGCTAGAATCCTCAAACTGTCTCATACTGGTTCTAGTGACCACTTTCTCTTCTCATTCCTGGGGTATGGGAATGATAACCGTTTGGCTATTACTAAGTTCCAGATTGGTACACTATTTTTTTGTTGTTCTTCTGTACCTACATCTTCAGAAAAGTTTCTCTATAAGCAAAATCTTGCATTATCCCATTTCATATTGTCATTTAGTATAATATTTACCCTTAGATTTTGGAAAATACTTTGAGTTACACTTTAAATATTGTATTTTTTTCTTAGAACTTTTGTTGGTAATACTCCTGAATATTAGTAAATATCTTTACCTCTTCAATACATTTTGTTCTCCCTTATCAATGTTATGGAGTACACTGACAGATTTGATAATACTTGGTCATTCTTTCATGAAATCATTCTTTCCTGGAATATTATGCTTAGCGTTATTACTTTTTTGACATATTTATTTTACAAATATTTATTGATGATCTCCTGAGACAGGTTACATTCTTGGGCACTGGAGATAAAATAATGAATGAAATTTCTGAATTTGTGCATTTATCATTGCTTTGTTGGAAGGTGTTTAACTTCAAACGTTTGTATTTACTAGTACAAGTAAGATGGCTTATTACTTTCTCATTTTGTTGTGGTTTTTTTTTTCCAGATTTTGATTTTAGCATTAGGTTATGTTAAAATAAATTGGGAAAGTTTTTATGTTTCTGTTATATGGCAATGATTTGTTCAACAAAACTTTGTCAGAATTCTCCGCCCTTTAAAGTTAGCTATGGAACTATCTGATTGCAGTGCTTTTGCAGTGGTAGATCCATAGTGATCTTTCCAATCTGCTCTGTGGTCTTTGGACTGGTTTCATTCTTGAAGTCGTAGTTGTAATTTGAACTGCATGCTATTGTAATTGGAGTATTATCTGAGGATATGTCTCCTTGTCATTACCCAGGTTTTTATATTTTTGCCTTCTTTTTTCCCTCACTGAAGCTCTTCAGGATTTCATATATATCCTCTGGTTTTCTAAAAAATTGATTTTGGACCTATTTATCTTTTTCCTTTTTTGTTGTTATTTAATTTTTATTTTATAATTTGAGGCACTTCTCTTTATTAATTCACTCTTCCTGATTTCTTTTGTGTTAATGTTGTTGTTCATTTTCTGGTTTCTTATAATAGGTCCTAAGTTCCTTTATATTTCATCTTCTTCATAATGAAGATACTTAATGCTAGCTCTTCTTGTTTTATTTCTTTTTAAAATCTCCTAGGTATTGGGCCAAAATGTCTTCTTTACTTTGAACTCTAGATATGAAACAATTTTCCTCTTCATTTCTTAATTTTTAATTTGATATTTATATTCACTTATTTATTTTTAGGGGACTGTAGTGAGACAAGTTGTAAGTTCTCTAGTACTTTTAGAATCTGTTACTGTTCCCTTTGTTGTTAAATATATAATCAAAATTTTAAAATTTTCTTGGATATGAGAAAGACATTTTTCATTATTAGGAGAGGTAAAGATCTACTTCATATACTGTGTATCATGCTAATTGATTGTATTATTGAAATTTCTCTATTTTATATAATTTTAAGAATTATATTGAAGCTGCCCAGTGCAATTACATTTTAATTAAATTCTTGCATTCAGAAATTTTTAAGCATTTGTTTAGCACCTATATTTCAGTGCCATATGAATTTGTGAATGCTATATTTTCTCAGAAATTGTGCCATTTGTCATATGTTATGTATCTTAGTGCTTTGAACCTTAAATTCCACCTTGTCTGGTATTACTGTCATTGAATTTTTTGTGTTTGCATTTTTCTGGCATCTCATGGCATAGCAATTTAGCCTTTTAAAATCACCTACATATGTCTTGGTAAGCTACATGTAGGTGGGTTTTGAGTTGTAACCATTCAGAAGATTCTTGCTGGAGAAATTCAACTGGTTCATATTTACAATTGACAAAGCTGTTCAGTTAGATTATTTTCCAGCTTTTGTTCCTCTGCTATGCTATTCTTGACTGTTCCAAATAGCTTTCCTTTGTCCAGATGAATGACACCTTGGCTGGGTATAAGATCCTTGAGCTGCAGTAATATCTTTCTGTCGTCTGAAGATAGTACGTATTGTCAGCATCAAGTGCTGCGGATGAGAAAACCAGTGATGGTCTGTTTTTATTCTATTTTCAGTTGATTCTTCCCTCTAAATTAGGAATTTTGCCTGAAAATATGCTTTAAGATTTTCTGGATCCTGTCTGAAACTGAGTGAGTGCAGCTAGATTTAATATATAGACTAGTCTTTTTATAAGCTCTGAGAGGTGTTCTTCATCTGCCTAATTATTCTTTATTCCTCTCCTATTTCCTTTTCTCCTCTTGAAACTAGGATTATTCACATTTGATGTCTCTCGGATTTACTTATTCATGAAGTTTCTATTTTTTTCTTCATGATGTGGATCTTTTAATATTTTATTCTGAACCATTCAAGTATTCTGTTTAATCATAATTCAAGTCTTCACTGCACCATATTCTTCCTTATCTATTCAGTTGCTTACTTGGAAACTCATGAGTTGTATCTGTCCTAATTTCCTTCAGATCTCTTACTAGGTTGCTTTGGTTGTCTTCCTCGTGCTTCGGGATTTTATTCAGTGGGTGCTTGCCCTGCTAATTCTGACTGATCTTCTGCTCAAGCTATTGGGAATTCTTGATGTGTTGTTGTTATGTTGTTGTTTTTGGTTTATTGGACTGTGAGACTGTTGAACTACCATTCATGACAGCAGTTCTGTACCTGGTGGAATATAGGTCCAAGGTGTGGAGGCAGGTTGTCTATTCTTTAGGCACTCAGAGGTCACCACATTACCCAGGAACCTAGGAGACCAACTCCATTCATATGGGCCAGTGTCAACCCACCTATCCCTTCCTACCACCAAGGTTCAAGGTACACAGATTTCTACAACTCAAACTTTTTTCAGGATTTGTAACTTTTCATTTCCCATCAAAAGCCTTCTCTCAGGCAGGGATCCAGGTACACATGCTCTTTATGGTAGAAAAAGCTTAGTACCTATTTTGGAAAAACTGTTCAGAGCTTATGGCTTCACTTTCATTCAATTGCATGGAAGTACTTCACCTTAGCAAAATAAGATAGAAATAATAAAGGTCAAGGAAGGCAAGTTCTGGTCACCATTTTCCCAGAATCCCCTACTGACCCTGAGGAATTTGCTTATACAATTATAATGTTAGGTTTTCAAATGACTGTCCTAGAGCCAAGTTACTCAGGTCTAAATCTTAGTTAGCTCAGTTGTAAAATAAGAATACTAGATTAAATGATTTCTAACGTTCCTTTCACAAAATATCTTACAATGCTATTATTTTAAATCATTGTCAAAAGTATTGTGCAGAAATTTGATCCTTGATCAAAGAAAGCAGGTATAGAAAATTTTTATGAGAGAATTTGGGAAATTTAAATTTATAGGTTGGGTAACATTTGAGAATTGTATTAGTATGCCAGTGCTACTGTGACAAATGACCATAAACTCAGTACCTAGAACCATACAAATTTATAATCTTATAGTTCCATAGATAGATGTTGTTGTGGTTGATACGCTGTGTCAACTTGAAGAGTATAGGAAGTGTTTGGAAAGGTTGGGAAATTTCACCTGAAAGAGAAGCGCTAGAATGCCTTTGGCTGTTCTGTATCAGAGATTCTGGTCAGAGCTCCAAAGACCAGAAGGCTGCTAGAAATCCTACTGGTACAGACCAGGCTTGAGAAGTTTCTGCTGGGGAGAAGGACTACACTGGTTGCTGGACTCTAGATGATGTGTGTTATGACTTGGCAGAAAGTTTGTCTTCATTCTGCTTTTGTCCAGAGACTTTGCCTGAGACTGAGATTAAGGGCAGTAGACTAATTAATCTGGCAGAAGAAATATCAAGGCAGCCAAATGTTTAGGTGGTGGCAGGGCTGTTGTTGGGGCTTTTAGCCAGATTTATGTTAAAAATCAAGAGTAAAGATGCCAGCAGGATTATATAAAACAGTGTGTGTTTGGCCAGAAGGGAGGCTCCAGTAAAGCTGTGGACGACAAAAATAGAGTTGAAGAGATCTTCACTGCTGAGAAGGAACAGGAGAGTAAAGAAATGGCCTGAGGGCTTCATGAGAAACAGCAAGTCTCCAACTTTTGCTGCCTCAAAACTGCAAAAGTGAAAGACTTTGTTTGAGGAGAAAGCTGCAGAACACTGTTCCCGAATAGCAGTAGCACAGAAAATTTCTTCCTCAGAATTGAATTCGGAGTGCCCAGGGATCCAGGCACTTGACCTCTACAGTCAAGAGGGAAGAAAGCCTGGCTACTGCTCCAGCCATTAGGAGACATTGGCATTATCCACTCGGCACTGGTTTTAGGTGCATATGGAATGCAAGAGTTCTGAGGCTAAAAAGGCTTCCACCTCAATTTCAGAAGGCCTGAGAGGTCAGGCAATGTGCCCTGAGAGGGCAGTGTGTGAAGCTGTGAGCGAAAAGCCAAAGGTGCAGTGGAGATACCAGAAGTCTGAACAAGTCAAAACCGTGGATCCTCTAAGGAAAGCAAGGAGGGAACAAAGCAGGCCTAAGAGTAAAGCCCTGAGAGCTGTCACCACTAGAAGTGTCTTAGGGATGGAGCCATCCAAACCCTTCAGAGCTCACAATTTGACACAGATTGCCTCAGATGATGGACATGAAACTACAGCACTTAATGTTTGTCCTGCTGGATTTTGGACTTGCTTTGGTCCTTTGTATCCCCCTGTTCATAACTTTTGTTTAACTTTGTTTTCATTTGTACAGGAGCTTGCAACTATGAGTTTGCCTTAAATCTTAGAGGAGACTTGGGACTTGGACTTTTCAGCAATGCTGAAACTGTTAGGACTTTGGCAACTCTTGCAGGTGGACTAAATGCCTTTTGCATAAAGGAATGTGCACGAGTCTTTGGAGGGTGAAATGTTATGATTTTAATGTAATATAATGTTGACAGACTTAATACTGGTTATTAAGGATTGTTAAACCAGTGTTATAATGTTCAAGTTGCAAAATGATAAAAACAATGTCTGTATCTGGAAACAGGTTTAAAGAAATGTATCTGGGGCTGGGGATATAGCTCAGTGGAATAAGCGCTTGCCTAGCAAGTGCAGGGTCCTGAGTTCGATCCCCAGTACCGCAAAAAAAAAAAAAAACAAAACAAAAAACAAAGAAACAAACAAAAAAAACAAAACTTAAAGAAATGTATCTGGTTGTCAAATTGACAAGGGGTGGATTGTTACTGTTGATACATTGTGTCAACTTGAGGAGTCCAGAAGCTCAACTAAATAAGGTTAGTTAGTTCCTGCCTTTCCTGCTCTAGGATATTGTTCATTGTATACCCTTGAAAAGTTTAGAAAGTTAACTGTGTGTCTTGCTGGGAGCCAGAGTCCTTACTTTGTATTCATCCTGAGCCTGTGCGAGAGGAAGGCCCCTGAGATGCTGTGGGCATGGGCAGATAGCCAGCATACAATATACGGGGAAACGAAGTTTGCTTTGCTCTTGCTGCTTTTGCTGTGTTGTGCCTCCTTGAAGTGTTGCCCCTGTGCCCTACCACCCTGCCTTGGAGCCAGCTGACTATAGACTAAAATTTCTATAAACTGTAAGCTAAATAAACCCTTTCTTCCTTAATTTTGGGCATTGGGTGTTTTGTTTCAGCCATGAGAAAGAAGTAACTAAGACAGGTGTCTACCATGAATCTCAATGGGACAAAAAGAAAGTGTCAGAAGGGCTGTGTTCCTTTCTAGAGGTTTTCAAGGAGAATCAGTTTCCTTGTACTTTGAAGTTTTTGGAAATTGCCTACACTCCCTGACTTATATCCTGCTTCTTCCATCTTTAAAGCCAGAAGATTTATGGGTCTCTGTGCCTAGTTCCATAGTCATGTCTTTCTTGACAACAGGTAAGACAGATTCTCCAGTATGTAGGGCCCATCCAGGTTGTCCAAGGTAATCTCCAGAGTCTTTAACTTAGTTATACCTGTAAAGTCATAGTCACAGGCTCTGGAGATTAGGGTACTGGAGGGCAATTATTTTGCCTACCATAAAAATTGCTGTAACTCTTTTAGGTAGGATGGCATTGTGGTTAAGTGTTAAGCATGTGTTTATAATGGAAACTTGCTTATAGCTGCTGTATTTGAATGAGAATTCTGAAACTACATGTCCATAAAGAGTGTTTTAAAATAAGAAAAAAATTTTTTTTTTTTTGCTGCAGGACTAATTCTAGCTAATAATTTGGAAGAAATGATAATTCAAAAAAGAATTACTATTTTGTCACTGCTAAAGAAACTAATAGATCCAGGTAATCAGTATCAATAAAGAACCAAGACTTTAAAGTTTGGTGGAGAAAGTAAACTTTCACTTAGAGAAATACGAGGATAAAGAAGCAAGGGAATAATACCATTGGAAGCAATCAGGTCATTTTAGAATGTGGTACTTCCTGTAGAATTGACCCAGTTTCTTCACTAATAGCATAGAAATCAGTGATACTGGTCTGCACTGAAAGGAAGGCAGAGATGTGACATCTAAATGTCGCATGTAAATCTAATTTGGGTTCTGCTTAAACACAAAGAGGGAAATAACATAGAAATCTGCATTTGGAGTCAGTATTCAATGACAGTAAGAGATTAGGGAAATTTTGCAGACTTACAATGGTTTCACAGTTATGTTAGAAAAGTGTCCATCATTTTCAAGTTCATATCACAATAGATTAGGGTAAAATGTCACTGTCCAAATTTACATTAAAAAATTGCTACCTAACACCTATGAAAGTAAATGTGAATATGTGTTTGTGTATTATCCAGAGCAGCATTACAAGGTTAGATATATTATACTCCCAATTGTAACCAAGCAATTCATAAATGTAGCTGGTCAGTGGAGCACAGAACTAACCAGATATCAAGGTTTATTAAAAATTATCACTAATTCCAAAAAGACAAGCAAAAATATGCATGCCTGACTGTCTTATGCTAAGGTTAAATAGCATCCCTGCCATAAAATAATGATAATAATAAAAGTAACATATATTATCTTACATAATCTTTATGGCAAAACCTTAAAACAAATCATATTATCTCGATTTTGTAGATGAAAAAATTAAGGCTCAAGGGAATAAGAGAGAAGAGAAATTCAAACAGAGCCTTGGTGCTCACCTTGGGTGGTGTACTGAACTAATATTCAATGCCTATTCTGTTTATTTAATGAGTATTTTCTGTGTGATATATAAAACTTAACAATCCCCTGTATTTTTTCGATCATCATTAAGTATCATTTAATGATGATGAAGAAATGGATCCTATGGATATTTTCCTTCCTTAACTAAAAAACTAGTAATTTACATTAGCTAGACTTATGAACTCCAAAGTTAAAAAGACTTACGTGCTGTATTTTACCAACTGACTACACAGGTGGCGTCTATTTATTCTTTTTTAGGTAAATGTTTATTTCTGATATTGAGTTTACCCAACTTACGAAAATTAAATGTGTCAGTAGACTTTGAAACGGCTAATATAATGTAAACTTAAGTTTCTTGGATTTGTGACAAGCTGTATAAAAGAAAACAGTAACGGGTATTGGTAAAAGCAACAGAGATTGTCAGGTCTTAAGAACTTGTTACTTATGTTCTACCGAGAAGAAGAGCACAATTGAGACTTTTGGTTAAAGCTTATTGATTTTGCTTTTTCTGAGTCAGAGGCTATAATATTTATGGTTTATATGACGCATCTGTGATGTTTAAATCATATAGATATTTACTCCTTTTCTCTCTGCTTCTGAAGCAAGGGTGTAAATTAGTTTATGGGTGATTATACATTGGAGCAGAAAAATGAGACTGGGAAGCAAGACTTCAGAAACAAAATTCCGGATATCTTCCTCCAATCTCATAAAAACAAATTGCCCATATTTCACCAAACGTTGTAATTTATGCAGTGTAGCAGATCTTTGCTTAATTATTTTACTGAATTTTCAGTCATTGTTGTATTTTTATTAAGATTATATATCTGGCTTATGACAGTTATAATTCTGTATTGCTCTATAGCAATAGAAACATAATGCAAACCACATGAGTAAGTTTAGATTTTCTAGTAGCCATATTTAAAAAGTAGAAAGAAATAGGTGAAATTAATTTTAATGGTATAGTTTCTTTAACTCAATATTTAGTGAATAGTAACATTTCAGCATGTAATTAATATAAAAACTTATGGGTTAGTGGTGTAACTCAATGGTAGGGTTCCTACTGAGGTTGCATAAAGGCCTTGTTTTAGTCTCTAGCACCACCCAAAACACTTAGTATGGAGACACTGTACTTTTTCCATAGTAAGTATTTGAAATCTAGGGTGTATTTACATTTACAGCACATATCACTTTGCACTAGCTACGTTTTAAGCATCTAATTGCCACATTTTAAGCCACGAACATCTTGTGGTATTTTAGAGAGAGCACCTCTAAAGGAGCCCCATCCACTATAACCGAAACCCAAAACACTCTGGATTCTCTTGGGAGAAAACTGCACAAGTCTATGAGGTAAGAATTCTTTGCTAATTTTGAATACTGGACTAATAGTTCTAGAGTTCAAAATACTGCAGCTGCATTTGAATCTCAATGCAGCTGCTTCATATAAAATGGAGACATTTTAATCCAAATAGAAAACAGGGAAATTGATGAAGTGGGAAAATGCAGAGATCACATGTGCATAAGTGAATAGTTTACTGCTGACCTTGGAGAGCATGACAGTCCTGTAAAATGCCAGCATGATTTTCTGGCATCTTATGCGTGATTATTTAATACTTGATGTAATGTGTTTAAACATTTTTATTTTATAAAAAAACACCAAAATTTTATAATCAAATAACAAGAGAGTAATAAGTTATTGCACTGTGAATCATCGTCTTCAAAGTAGTGGCTCAGAGTCTAAAATATGAACCAAGAAGATTCTTGTGTTTAGTTTTTCCTTTCTATAAAGGAAGGCACTGTTCTGAATAATTTCCAACCTGAAAAAGCCTACATTATTACAATAGCATCTGCATATCTCAAACTATGGCACTATGTTCTCTGAAGAGTGTTAAACTACTGATGAGGGTGAAAGAAATGCTAGCCGCATGGCTGGACAAGAAGAAAAGCATATATTTTTATGTTAATTGAATGTATCTTTTTCAGATGACAGGAACCGATATCACCATCAGCTATGTGCTGGAAATTCAGCTGTACTCTGGGAGATCGACCCTCACCTTTGTCACTGTCCTTCCAAAGCTATAAGGCATCTTATCTCCGAGACTAGCTAAAATAGTCAATTGATTCTCTTTTATTTGTACTGGGATCGGACTCAGAACCACACACTTGCAAAGCAGGCACTGTGCCACTGAGTTATATCCGCGGGTCTAGTCATTTGATTCTTATTTAATGTTTGAAAAGAGATTCTCTTCCACGCTTCATATTTTGTCCTAGTAGTTTCTTTTACAGATGTATTTATTTATTAATTTAACAAGTATTTATTGAAAATCTGTAGTCTAAAATACTAGAAATGTAAGACTAAAAGGATTGGGGATAATCCACAAAGGCTCTTCCCATTTGTGATGTGGAAACTACATAAATTAACAATTAAGACAAATGAAGACAAAGAGGGAATGGGAAACACTGTAATTTGGGGGTGACTGTGTCCGGAGAGGAAGGGGCGTTTTGATAGGATGAACAAGAAGGGCTCTCGTGGAGTACAATGACACTTGAGACTTTAAAGGTGACACTCGAGAAAAGACTCAATGAAAATGAGGAGCAAGCAGGAAGAGCATTCACAAGTGTCTTAGGGCAGCTAAAACACTGGATGTGTTCAAGGCTCATGGGTATACCGGAATTCTCATGTGCTTTTCCATAACTTAAAGACCTCCCTGTTTATCTCATCTACCCCGCATGAAGGAGCATCTTAATTATTAACCGAGTGGTTAAAATGACCACACCAGGATCCATGTCAGTTATGAAAGAGACAAGAGGCCATACGCAGGAGGACAGCATGAGGTCAGAGGCTCCCTCATAGGCCAGGGCCAGCTGAAAAGGGCTCAGGGTGAAAACCTCTATTTCCAGTGGATGGGGGTTTTGCTGTCTTGCATTTTGTGACCTTTTCTCTTTTCTTCCTCTTTCTCCTGCTCTCCGTTTCCTGAAAACACCTCCAGAAGAGCTGGCCCACTGGCAGAGACCTCCTCTCCACATACATCTCTGTTGTGGTTCTGCCTACATTACTCACTCATTATTAGTGCTATTGGGGACCTTTACATCAGCAGCAAGATCCTCACCATTGAGGAAAGAAGGAAGTAAGATGGATCAAATTAGCCCAATCAACATTAGCCAAGTCATCCTACTTACAGCCAAATTAAAAATTGGCTGGAGAGAGAGAGTCTGAACCATGTAGGCAGAATTACAGTTAAGTCTCAATGTATTATCTGTAAAAGATAAATAGGAATAGATAATAACACCTCACTAAGATTTAGCTAACTAGGAAGGATTAATTTCGAGAAGGCCAAGAAATATCAGATCTGGAGAGTACAGGTTCTCTTTCATAAATTAATGAGTCACAAGAATTTAGGCAGTAAATGAGTAATTGTGGGGTAAGATTAACGAGGTGTTTTAAGGTTGTTGAAGATCTTAAATTATATCAATTTAGCAGAGAATAGGCTTAGCATGTTTTCGTATAACAATTAGCTCTTGGGAACAGAGGGGAACATTAGTGTCCCTGCTTCTCTTGCAGGCTTCTGTTATGTAACGGCGTCTCTGGCATTTGCTCAGCTGGGGTTGGAACTTCACAATATCCAGGTAGCAGACTTTGGACTGACTTTTACTTTCCTTAAAACAAAAAGCTTAATTTTAAAGTAAAACCCAGTGTCACAGATATAAGAATCATGAAACATTAGAGCTGGAAGGACAGCAGAGCTTTAGATGAAACTTTTCATGTTACAGATGAAGGGTCAGTTTCACTTGGAAAATATAAGGGCGAGATGAATGGGAGTGTGTATCTCCTACCTCTGTGAATCCATAGAACCCAGAGAAGCTAAGTGGCTGCCTAAACTTGCATAGCTGGTCCATGCTAGATTTGGAAAATGGACTTGGTTCTCAGGATTCTCTTTATGGTTGTGAGGCAGTTTTGTAGTTTAAAAGTTCAGTAAGCTCAGTTGTTTGACACAATGTGGATAAATTGCCATCATACGGGGTTGGATTTTTCCCCCATCATAGTCAGTTTTTCTGGCAACATAACCACAGGGATATTATCAGCCAGGAAAGGCGTAAAGCTTGTTGGAGCGGGCTCGGTCACTCAGTAGAATACAACAAACTCAACCTTCAGCATTGAGACCAGGAAACAATGGATGAAATGCTTTTCAACGCACAGGTTGGTGCAGAGGTGACCTGAAACGAGGCCTGACGCTGAAACGCGGAATGCCCATAGATGGCAGAAGAGTACGACGAGCATCGATCATGAAAAGAATAACCCCAACAGTAGCTAGAAGAGCACAACCTTCTAGCAAAATCACGGACAGGCAGAAGACACTCTGTGTTGAGTCTATGCTTCTGGCAGCTGTCAAAAGACTTCTGCTTTTCCCTGCGGCTGTGTGAATAGAGCATGATCTATTTCAGCATGTGTAATATGAAATCTTCCAGCAGTGATGGAAGGTTATTTCTGACCCTGAGCATGGAGCGGTCTGTCTCTGCACACCACGCTGGGGGTCGGATCCTTTAGACTACACCAAACCTGAGACCCATTCATTTCATCCTCTTCCAGGAAAAAGATCAACATCATATGTTAACTCCTCTTCACTGCCTTACATACCCATACACAAACTAAAACATGAAAAGCTCGGAAAAATATTTGTAATTTGCTTACAGAAAGAAGGGTTATATCTTTAATATGTCAAGGACTTATAAAACTTGAAATGTAAAAGATCAATCACTGTCTCAGACAATCACATCTTATAAATATTTGATTTTCAGAAAAATTTTTACATCTTCTAAATATATAGACAAATGTTAATTCTCATGTATAATAAGAGAAGTACTAAATCAAACCAGAAGGAGATAGAAACCCTCTCCTAGAATATGGGTGAAAATCCAAAACTGTGATAGATTACTGTATTTCCAGGACTGTGATGAGCAAGCACTGTGATATATTGATGGTCTGAATGCAAAATGGTGCAGATTTGATGGAGTTTCCTGAGTATCTAGGAAAAATTACAAATGCACTCACCTTTTAATCTGCTTCTAGAAATCTATCTCAAGGAAACACTGGTAAATTATGAAAAGCTATTAATTTCAAGGTTATTAATTGCAGTGCCATTAATAATTGCAAAAGACAAGAATCCAAGAGGTCCATCGATAGGGGACTGGATAAATAAAACTACGGAGTAGTTTGCAACTACAACACAGAATGAAAAAGAGCTTTTTATGTTGCCATGGACTGATCCCCAAGAAAAAGAGTCATGAATAAAGTAGCATATAGTCAAATATGCTTATGTTTTTTTTTTTTTTTTTGTGGTACTGGGGATCGAACTCAGGACCCTGTGCTTGCTAGGCAAGCACTTATTCCACTGAGCTATATCCCCAGCCCTATGCTTATGTTTGTGTATTTGCTTAAATTTAAAAATGGATGGGTAAGCTGAAAACTGATGGAAATGGTTTGAAACTTAGGGTAGGGGAACAGGGATAAAAGCTAGATTTCTCTTACAGTATTCTGTGGTTTTCATTTTAGAATCCTATAGACATTTAATCTAATTTTAAAACAAAGTATCATGAAACAGGCACATTTTGTGCATTGACAGAGACGTTTTCAATGGTACATCCCAAGGGGAATATACTTAAAGGTTAAAAATAACCACAATAAAATCTTAAGTGGTTTTCAGTTATGGTACTTTTAGTAATATATGTAATAATTTTGGAGGTATATCTTTTTAAATGGTATGAAATTGTATTATTGCAGTAGCATGAAGAAGAATAAGGAGCAGAAAATGCAAATGGAAATTAAGATTCAAGGCAGTAAATATTTCCATAATCTTAAATTTGAACAGAAAAGATAACACAAATGTGTGATATCATTTCTCTAACAAAAAGGGCCTAGAAATGATGAGACCCATCTACCAGCAATGAAACCTCTTAATGCCCCAATTTTGGTCTCCATAAATTTCCTTCTTGAAAGAACAAAGGTACCTTGGAGAAATGGCTGATTCTAAGTCAGGATTAAGGAAATATTCAAGGTAAGGTTAGGGACATCTAGTCCTACATAAGTGCAAGATGCTCATCAAAGACTAGTGTGGTCGTGGCAGAGGTGTGTATGAGAAACTCGGAGAGGTTCCTACTTACTGAAGTGGGGCATTTTGATCATCAAAAGAATAACTCCAATAGCAGGTAGAAATATGTCAAGTATGTGAAATCCATGTATTCATGAACAGCCTTTAAAAGAACCACCTTGTTGGTAACATGGAAGATTTTAAGGAAACAACATTTTATTTTGAAAATTGATAAATGAAAAGAATTATTTATTTGTTTGTTGGTTGGTTTATAGTATAAGATGAATACTTAAATAGTTGAATTGGAAAACTACTTTTTTTTTTGTCTTTTTGAGACAGGGTCTCGCTATGCAGTTCAGGCTGGCCTTGAGCTCACTTTGTAGCCCAGGCCGGTCTCGAATTTGCAACGATCCTCCTGCCTCAGCCTCCCGAGTGCTGGGATAACAGGCATGTGCCACCACATCTGGCCAGAAAACTACTTCTGTAAAGGGAGTACCAACTAATAAATGCAAAATGTAGGCAGAATTTGCATACTCTTCATTTGTAACTAATAATAAATACTGGAAGAAGCAGCTGCTAGCAAAAGATCCTAATGCCATTGAGTGAAATGAGAAACTCTAAAATATGCAGTTTCTCAAACTTTAATGTACCTATGAGTGACTTAGGGATACTGTTAAATTCTGTTTTACTAAGTCTGGGGTTGAGCCTGAGAGTGTTCGTAAGAAGTCACTATGTGGTGCCAACATTGATGGTCAGATTATGTACTGCAAACATGTGCTAATGAATTTTTTTTGTTTAAAAAATTGGGAAAAAGGACTGGAGACAGGGAGAGAGCGAGAGCAAGGGAGTGAGAGAGGGAGAGAGAGAGAGAAAGAGAGAGAGGGAGGGAGAGAGAGAGAGAACTGACGTTCAAGAGTTGGCCTGGTACTTTTAGTTAGACTTTGTTGAACATCAACAATTATCAAAGTCCTTCTATGGACTATGATGGGTCCAGACAAAAGTAAAACTACTCTGTAAGCATGCTTAAACACAAATAATGGATATTGTCCAAAACTGACCCAACAACTCCCTATCCTAACAACTAGGATGGACCACTATGTCTTAACCAGTTATAACTCTAGGCTTAATCTAGTCTTTCCCTCTTCTAGGAAAGACTTAATCAAGTTACCAGTCACGGAATTTCTTCCACTTCCTAATATCATCTATTCCAGGACAAATCCCTAACTCCTTAAATGTTCTTTAGAATAACAAGCAAGAGCTACCGTAAATCCAGTCTAACCACCTCTGAGACAACCATAGGTCTCCACAATGAGTAGCTGCTCCCATCACATTATGAAATGAACCCATCTCATTCACCTACAGATGTGTGCTGGTGGTCTTTGCCAGAGCAGCAGTTCATTAATGCTGATTCCCAGCTGATTGGAGCTCAGACCTTAATCAATATTTTCCTTCTGACATAGTGCAGTAGAGGGTGCACAGCATCATCTTTAAGGTAATTTCGACATGGAGCCATGAACCTGAATGTGATTTGACCTCTTCTGTAACCATTAACTTACAGGAACACTTGATGGAACCATATTCAATTCAACCATGAGGCACATCACTTCCATTTAAACAATACCTGACATAGAAAATGAAGAACAACTTAAAGCTTAAAAGGAGCCCAACAGTTCCAATAATCAACTGTGATGTGGAGTCTTTGTTTGGATCCTGATTTATCCAAATGGCTACACAAACTAATAATGGGGTTAACAATGATTGTATTTGAACACTGACTTTCATACTTCAATCACACTTTTGAATATTTTTAGGCTCTGTATATCAATGGCTGTTTTTCAAAATAGTTACATATCAACATACTGTGTAGGATTTGCTTTAACTGAATGCAGTTATCATGAGGGGGAGTAGGTTGGGGAGTATAAAGACTGACCGTATTTGGTAATCACTGAAGAGTATAGGGTATTCTTTCTCCTACACTCCTCACTTCTGATATGCTTGGAAAGTTCCACAGTAAACTATGTTTAAAAGTATTTTAAACTTTTTAACTCCATAGATCATGTTGAAGGATGGTATGCTGACCAGAGGAAGCTTAAAGAGTATGACTCAAAATGGCTATGAGGTCTAGAGAAATAAGCTACAGTGATTTCAACCAGTCTCTCCCAGCACTGACATTGCCTTCTCATTACTTTCTGGAGTGATATCTAACGATTCGCCTATTTCTTTCTTTAAAAAATGACTAACAGATATGTCAACTGCATGTGACAAGGAATAAACACTTATTAATGGGAAGATTCAGGTAATGGTTTTTGGAGAAATGTTCTATTTAAATGCTTTACTCTTTGGTGGTAGTACAGGGTATTGAACAGAGGGCCTTCACACTGAGCTACATACTTAGCATTTTTTTTCTTGGCTTTTGAGATAGAGTCTTACTATGTAGCTCAGGCTGGCCTGAACTTGTGGTAGTCCTCCTGCCTCAGCCTCCTGAATGCTGGGATTATAAACATACACTACCCCACCTGGCTTAAATACTTTACTCTTTACAAGAAGGAGTTGTGTTATTTGAGCAATTACCTGGATCGGTAGCTGACATCAGTGAACCAAAAAATAAACAGTCAGTAAAATGAAAGTCTCCATTTTTCAGCTGACCAGCATATATCATAGCCTTCACAAAACCATATACAATTAACCTGTAAAAGAGGAAAATAAGACCTTTAAACATCAAGTCTGAATCCTATGTAAATCCATGCTATTGTAGCTAACACGCTAATTTGCTTCCTGAATATGTATCATGCCCAAATCACTACTGTACTACCAATTCATGGTCATGCTAGCTCTGAGTTCAGTATAGTCTCCTGGCTGTGAAAGATACTTTTACCCAATATCACAATTCACTCACCTAGCAAAAGGTAACAGAACATTTTATAGCCTATTTCAATGAAAACAAGATAAATCTCAAGGATATAAAAATAATCCGTCAAATGTGGCACAGCAAATCATGCCTACAAACACGGTGGCTGTGCTGACGTCTGTAAATGGATTGCTTTTTAGTTTCCCTTGCTTCTTCTGCTGTTTGAAAGAGGTTCAGATTTCATATCTGTCGCTGTGGTGAGAAAGATCCTGTCTCCCAGGGCACAATCACCCAGTCACTTCATGACATAGGAGCCTCCCTTGCTCCTGGCCTCACTGCACTTACTCTTCAGGTGGAGAAGCACCATTAGGTTAGAGCATGCACAACCTCAACAGACACTAAAAATAAATACTGACAGGGGAAAATATGTTCATTTAATCAAGATTTTAGGCTGGAAGTGGTGGCACATGCCTGCAATCCCAGCGCTCAAAAGGCTGAGGCTGGAGGATTGCTGTGAGTTCAGGGCCAGCCTGAATGACACAGTGAGATCTTCTCTCAGAAAACAAAACAAAACAAAGCAAAACCAAAATAAATATTTGAGAAGATTTTATAACCTTAGTATCCCCATGCTATAGAATGCAAATTGTGTATCTGGTTCATCTATTGCCAACCTATAGTTTTGAAATTGTAGTTAATTTTTTAGTTGACTGATTTTGCTCCAACCTTCCTAGAGAACACACAAAGACTGGTAAAGTGAACCACAGCTCAACCTGAGAAAAGTCTGTAAGAGTTCTTAGCAACTATAGGCAACTAAACCAACATATGAGTGCTGAAAAGCTCACAGGCTTTAAAGATTGTTCTGAAATACCAAGTATGGCAAAAACTGCTAAAGATCAGATTTAGGAATTATAATTTCAGCACAAAAGCAGATACTTCAAATTCTGCTCAGAGAAATACCTCCAGAAGAGACTATACCAGACACACCTGCTTTAAATAAAGGCTCTACTACATATTAGCTGAATGGTTTTAGAGTATCACTGAAGTTTTTACATCTCAGCGTATTTATTCATAAGATAGAATTACAATAATGACTTACAGAGTTTTTTAATGGAAATAATATATATTTGATGTGTAATATCTAGTAAATTCTCAATGAGGTCATCACTACTCTTCATAATGACCAGAATAGCAGGTAATATTTACTTACAATTCCTACTTCTTCAGTTAATCCACATACTGATCATATAAGATGAATATTATTACACTTCATTAGGACACAGTGTGATTAAGTAACACAGTAACTTATGATCCCAGCTTTCAATTGAGAAAGTCTGGCTCTAGAGCCTGGGCTTTTATCCTCCTTTTCTATTTTCAATGCTATGTTATATAGCTTACTCTCCACTGCCCATGAGGTTTTTGTTCCAGGTAGCTGAAAGGGGCAGTGGAGCATTCCTAAGGACTTGCAAATAATTCTGTCATTGGAGGTGAGCTATTAAGCTGATTTATAGTAAGTTAAAGGCCCAGCACTGGTTTATAGAATGTGGATTCTGGCTCAGGATGCTGAGTCATAATCAGGTTGCAGGTATTAAGTATCTGCAAAAGATGATACCATCAGAACACAAAAATGGGAGGTGAGGAGGAGCTGGTCCCAGGGGTTTCACTCTTGACCACTCTTCCTAGTTTAACCAAGGGAGGATCCATACTGGTTACCAAGGGAGGACATATACTGGTTACCAAGGGAGGACACACACTGGTTACCAAGGGTGTGCTCTCTTCACAGGTGTACGGTAGTTTCATTCAGAGTATTTGTTTGTTCAGTACACATTTATTACTGATCCCCTCCTGTGTGTCAAGCTCTCCGCTAAGTGCTTAAGATGTATTAGTCAATACAATGGAGACCCTTGCTTTTATCGAGCATGCAGTTTAATAGGATGGACAATAACAGAAACAATCAGAAATTCAAATTACATCTGTTTGCGTGTCTGACCAACATTAGAGCACTCGGAACGACCTTGCCAGAGCACCGCTTCTCCCTATTTATCCTGTCAGCACTTCTAGGATTAGTCCATTTCACTATGGCCTTTTTCATTTGAGCTATACTTCAAATATTGAACACCAACAGGCTCTGGCATCAGTGTAAACCTTAAGATCTATGACTATATCTCTGAGTTCTACATCTATTAGTGAACTTTATAGGTTAGGAATCAGAGGCTCAGAACTGAAACATATTTGTGTAAAAACCGTTAAACTGCATTATGTATGAATATATATGCTCTCCAGGCTTTGCAAGATTACAGTGAAACTAGAAGCTTTATGTACCATGCTTTGAAATGAAATTAAAGTCCTCACTGAAGTCACTTTAACAATTTAAAGTACAATTTTAAAATATTCTATTAAATGGTTTCCTATGGATTCATATCTGTAAACTAATCAAATATGGACCAAAAGGTACATATTCACATTATTTTGGATCACAAGTGTTTCCTATAAGTAAAAAATGCAAAGCAAATCATAGGCATACATATGGTAGACCAGTATGCAACTACTAAAACTATATGCAAGAATATATATGGGACAAAAATTAAGTTACTTAAAAGTTAATACAAATATTCTAAAACTTAACTATATTTAAACATTCAATTAATTAGAAAGAACTAGAGAATGTAGTTCATTATTAATGTTAATAGCTGTCACATCAATGAACTTAAATGTGACCCTTTTCTCTTTTGCTTTGCTACATTTTTCCAATTCTTTTAAAATAATAGCCATAATGAAAAAATCACAATGTACATTACTGAGTGCTATTATGGACACAATAGATACTCATTGTATCATTTAGTCCCCATAATCCTCTGAGTCGGGCATTATAATTATCCTTTGTTTTGAAATGAGAAAATTAGAAGTCAGAGAGGTTAAGTAATTTGCCTGCACTGTAGTCACAGAGTTAGCTTGAGACAAGTTTGGATTTCAACTGAGTGTGTGCCAGGCATTTTTATAAATGATGGCTATTGTCGTTATTGTTACATTATTATTAATAAAAACAATTAGCTTTAATACATAAACTGGGAGGCTAAAAAGTGAACTCATTAGAAGTTGCCATATTTCCAGAGTGGTACATTTTATCGGCACTCACAGAAAGTAGTTTACATGGCTCAAGATACAAGACACACATGGTCTGATGTGGAGAGGGATGTCTAGTGTGTGTAGTGTCTTGAATATGGCAAACTTGAGATGTTTTCCAGGGTCAGTCTGAGGTTAGTGACAGCCGAGACTGCTGGGCTAGGCTGGAGCAGAAAATACATCATAAAAAGCAAAAGTTCTGATAACACTGATTTCAACTTAGTGTTATTCCTCTATGGCAATGTTCACTTAGTGCTATGTCTTAAAAAGCAAAGTGCTGGTGCTGTGGAGGATACAAACACAGAAATCCATAGCCTGCCCTCAAAGAATAGATGGCAATCAGGTGATTGCATCAGTAGAAGGCAGCAGGCAAAAGGGAACTTGGGGAAATGCTCAATAGTCAAATGAATAATGAAGGAATTACAATGAAATGACTAGTAATGAAAACGATTGGTGACCACATTCATTTTACTAGTGTGGACTGATCTTAAATTATTTCACACTACTACATCTCTGCACCTAAAGGCATATTTCACTTGCTTGGATTATTTTATTATTTTACTTTCTAAATAATTTTTTAAAAATGTTTTTAAATTTTATTTTAAAGAGAGTAGTAAATGACAAAGAAGAAGAACAAAAACAAAAGAACAATAGCAGCATACCAGCATCACAAACATAAACAAACTAAAGCAGGAACATTTAAAGTGATACCGGGTTTCAAGACAAACTAATACGAATTAAAAAAGGTTGTTATATTACATATTGCTGTCCTAAACTACATTGCTCAGATTACCAGATATAAGAATGGAAGATTGTTCAAACCATTAAAGAGAATAAGAAAATAATTATGAGATAAAACATTAGAGATAATACACAGTTTCACTAGACAAGATGGTAGGAATTCACCATGGCAATTCCACTGCATACTGCTTCTTTTTTTTTTTTTTTTTTTATGCAGTACTGGGGATCAAACTCAGGACCTTGCACTTGCCAGGCAGGCGATTATTCCACTGAGCTATATCCCTAGCCCTTCCATTGCATAGTGTTATCTTCAAATCCATTGCTCAGATAACCAGATATAAGCATGCAAAAGTGGTTAGAACATAAAATATTTTAAGCATTAACTGTTCCTTTCAATATACCATCAAACATCAGCAATACAGTTATCACAGCTATTCATATATATATTTATATTTTGCCTTCCTTCTATTTTGTTTTTAAAATGCCACCTTGTTATGGTTTATACATTGTGTCAACTTGGGGAGTCTAAAGGTTTGGCTGAGTGACTCAGCAGGAAGCCAAGGTGCTTAATTGGTACACATCCTGAGCCTGTGGAAGAGGAGGGCATGGAGACTGTGTGAGAGCTACACGCCCCCTGGGTGGGAGTAGGCTGTTTACAAGGTAAGGGAAGGGAAGGAAAGAACCTGTTTGCAGCCATTCCTCCCTTTTGCTCTTACGGTTTTTGCTGTGTTCTGCTGCCCTGAACAGTTTGCCTTCTGCCATGTGCCACTCTGCCTCATAACCAGCCAAGTATGGACTGAAACCTCCACAAACTGTAAGCTAAATAAACCTTTCCTTCCTTCATTTTGAGCGTTGGGTATTTTGTCTCAGCAACGAGAGAAAAGTAACCAAGACACACCTTAATCTCAGTATTTTGAGAAAAGAATTCTTCCCCTCGCTTCCTCCTTCTTTCTCATCTTGCCCCAATCCCCCTTCTTTTCTCCTTAAAATTGCCTTCACCAAGTTATGACTGTATTACCAGAACAAGGCAGGGTTCTTAAAATTATAATGGATATGCAAGGGAAATTGATGTCAATGTGGAGACAAAACATGTGGACCAGTCCTGTTAACTGCCAGAAGAGTCACATTCCTGCCTATGGAAGCATATGAAACAGGCCACAAACAGTGCTCACTCCTCAGGTGAAACCCCAGGGGACACAGGCACTGGAATAAGTACAAAAGTTATGATACGCATTTAGATTTCTGAACCCTATATCCAAATGCCTTCCTTTGGATAATAGCTTTTCCTATTTATTTGTCCACATTGAATACTGTCAGTCACATGATTTCTTTTTTCTGGATCAGACATTCAAAAGTAATACCTCCCTGGAGAACTTAAAATTCTTAGTAGCTGACTGAGTTGTGTGGGATTAAGAGGGTCTTACTAAATTTCACCTTCTAATCATTCACTCATTTGCCAGTTTACTACTTCATTCAACACTTAATTCCAAGTAGACATAATTCCTAGCTCAAGGAATTCAAGTTTTCATGGGAATAGTCTAACTTTAATAGGTCATTTATAATTTGTTACTTTATTCATCTCTTGGTTAAAGTATGGGGAGAAATATAGAATGCAAACACGCACACTTCACTGTACTAGGGAACAACAAAAGTAATCACAAATTTAATTTTTAAAATGTTGAGCTTAGGGCTGGGGATATAGCTCAGCAGCCTAAGTGCTTGCCTGGAAAGCCTGAGGTCATGAGTTCGATTCCCAGTACCAAAAAAGAAAATGTTGAACTTGGAACTGTTGGGTATCCAGACATAGATCTCAGTGAAGTGTCCGTTAGGGAACAGATTGGGGAGCAAACACTGAGTGGTGTGTTATTGTAGTCTTGGGCATAAATAAGATCCAGGAAAAGCACACAGAAGAAAAGTGCCCATGTTTGAGGCTGGGGAACACTTGCATTTAAAGGGAAGGTATAAAAAAAAGAATAAAAAATAAAGGGAAAGTCCACAGAGGATATCAAGAATCTGTCAACAGAGACGTGAATGGAAATCCAGCAGAAAGGTCACAGAAGTCAAAGGAACAACTGTTTTTAAATTCTCAGGATAAATAAAGTTGAATAGTTCCAAGAGACCCATTTTATGTAGGGTCATTAAAGGGTGAGTGCTAAAGTGAGATGCTAATGTTCTGAGCAGTCCATAGAGAATGCGGAAATTGAGACAAACAGCAACCCTTCTGAGAAGCTTGACTATGAGGGGACCCTAGTCTTATTCCAAAGAGAAAAGGGGAGTTAGGGTAATACTTCAGCTGGCCAGAAAGGATTAAGGAGAACCAGTGAAGAACCACACGTCTCATGGTATCTCACAAGCAAATGTCAGCAAAAAATTCTCTTAAATCAAGATTAGTGGTGTAAAGCGGCAAGTCTGCCTCTGCATGATGGGATTATAAGGCACTTGAAAGGGCTGTAGGACCATATGACACCTATAGATGTCACAGGGGTGACTCCCCTCTTTGGTTGCTGTTTTTCACATCCCATGTATAAATATTAAGCATTTATTGCTGTAAAAGTTTTCACTAAGTCCTATAAGAAATGCCAAAGTGAGTCTGACATGTGGTTTCCACCCTCAGAAGAAAGTCCCCAGCTGTCTTGGTTACTTTTCTCTCATTGCTGGGACAAAATCCCTGACACCCAGAATTAAGGAAGGAAAGGTTTACTTAGCGCACAGTCTGTGGAGGTTTCAAAGGAAGAGCGGGGGCACGCAGCCTCTTTCCTCCCTTACACTGCATGCAAACTACCCACCCAGGGCGGGCGTAGCACTCACATTCATGGTTCCAGCATTGGACCGCGAATCAATCATAAACCCTAAAAGCCCTCCCCACGACTACATGAGGATTTGGGGGGACACCCAGACACAAACCGTAACACCAACACAAGCAGAAAGCCTAGCAGAAAGAGCTGTATCCTCTGAGGAAGCAGATCAAGTTTCAGAGGAGAGGCAGCTCTCTTTCGCTTGGGATCTCAGAAAAAGCTTTGAGAGAAGCAGGTGGAATATTTGTTGAACCTGCACATTGCAAAGTGGAAAGGCTGCCCGCGGAGTTCCATCTCTGTGTGGAATGTCACAGATTCTCATTTATTCCTGCACTACAAAACCTTTCCAACCGAAGATACTTTCTTTGTGCAATAGTAGAGAACCCCATGGACAACAAACGCAACTCTCCAGCAGTCCAGGGAACAATTTCTGTCTGCCACCTGCTACAGAGATGAAGCAGAAAGGCCGGTCCTGAGTGAACTCTGTTTACAGATTTCATTTGAGAGCCCAGTGCGGGCTTCTCTACACCAAGCAGCCCAGGGGGCCTCTGGAGATCTGTTGCAGGTGAACTGGATATTTAGTTTTCTTACCATGCTAGGTGATTCTTCTTTACCCACTTACACTTTTGCTCCTAAGCTTTTTTGAAGGTTGTGGAGAAGAAGAGGATGAAGGAGTCAACTGGATGGCATAAGACAATTTAAAAAGAAAATAAAAGCTGGGGATATAGCTCAGTGGAATAAGCGCCTGCCTAGCAAGCGCAGGGTCCTGAGTTCGATCCCCAGTACCGCCAAAAAAAAATAAATAAATAAAAAGAAAATAAAACCCCAAGCAGTTCCTGTATCAAGCATAATCAGCTAGGTCCCAGGAAAAATTCAGATTGCCTGCTCTTAATCCTCCGTGTTCTGAAGCTGGAGGAAGGATAGAGGCTTCATAGGAGGAAGGTTGCCTCCATCTTTGTGTGTGTGCGTGTGTGCGTGTGTGTACCTTAAAGAGGAGTCTGGTAGAGTGTGGGATGGGAATAATAGGAAGATGCAGAACAGTAGGGGGCAGGTCACTGTCAGGGCTGTAACTGAAAAGGCTGAGGTTGGAAATTCTGTGCTAGAATATTTGACCACCCAAAACCATTTTTGCCAGGGCCGTCACCCAAGCAGTGATAAGCCCTATCTTCTCGTTATTCCTGAGCTCTGCTCTCCTCCTATGCCTTTCCATCTCAGGCTTCCCGGAGTAACTACCTGTAACTGATACTGGAATCTAAGAAGACTATGGCAGGAAAGTACAGAGGGAAGGCACAGGAGGTGGCACACATTGATGGAGTATTTGCTCTGTGCCAAGCACCATCTAACTGGCCCAAGCTGGCCTTAAACTTGTAATCCTCTTGCCTCAGCCTCCACAGTCGGGGAGATTATATGTGTTTTATGTATCTTTAAATCTTTACACACACACACATGCACAGAGCAGTTGTGCAGCCATCATATTCTTATTCATACATGAGGAAACCCAACAGGTGATAGAATGAGATTCAAACACCTTCTGCTCCACGCCTTCCGTGCTTTGTCCCTGAGCTGGGCTCTGGGGCCCTACACATGTCCATCATGCTTTTCAAGAAAGCAGAGGCTAGAGAAGAGTGATGGAATACGCTGCTGTTTGTTATTGGATGAGATCCCCGTCTCCTGGACGTCGAGGCCCTTGGAAGAAGGCTCAGTGAGTCCGTTTCTCACACTGCTGCCGCCTCGTTGCCTGCAACATTTCACTTCCTAGGCCTTTTCTGGGGGCTTCATCGACCTCTGCGTTTTTGAGCCAGCTGTTGATGCTAACGCAGCCTACACAGTTGCCAGCGTGGGGTCAAGGCTCCCTTCTGTGAAATGCTTCAGGTTCTTGGAAAAAATACTATGCACATCCCACACATGAATGTGGAATGAGCATAAACTGCAACACTGAAATGTGGGAGAGGTAGAGGTCAGAGATGAACTACACATAGGTGAGAACCTGACAAGACATCCTGGCTGTGGACCTATCGCACCCAGTATCTGGGAGCATGCTGGCCTGGTCAAGCATGAAAGGGGATCGTTTCTAGACATTGCAGCCTGCATACAGCAATCTTGACTGCTCTGTGACCTGAAGTACCCTCAGGGAAGATGATTAAGAGAAGCAGTGAAGGCAGTATTGGCCCCAGCCACACCCACTAACGGGACCTCAAACCCAATGGCAACCTCCCTTGCAGAGCTGGTCAGCCTGTGCCAGCACACAGGGATGTGTGGCTCTCCACTGCCCTGAGTGATCTCGGTGCCTTACTGTTCTAACTCCCAGGCATTAACATTTTATCAAAGATCATATGTAGCGTTCATAGGATATAACCATAGCTCTCTCACTGTCCTCCCTCCCTCAACTTGTATCTCCCAGGTCCATGCTCTGACCTAGCTTACAAAGTTCTGTCCTTTATTTCATCCAGATCCTAAATTCTATCCATGCACTCTTTGCGTGTCCATCTGTGGTGGGTTGATAACTAGTGGTCAACTTGTAACCCCCAGCTGAACTGAACCAGCTTGGTGCTGGGTGTTGGAGGCCCCCCTGAGGATTGTTGCCAGCAGCAGAGGAGGTAGAACTGGATAGGATACGAAGAAGTTTAGAGGCTGTTGGGAGCTGGTGGAAGCTGTTGGGAACCTGTTGGAAGCTGTTGGGAAGCTGTAGGAGGACTTTGTTTTCCTGGAGGAGTTTGTCATGCTGGATTTCCTGATGAACTTGACTGTTCTCATTGGAGGAGGAGCTTAGGACCTGTTGTTGCTGAAGATGGCTTTGTTTGACTTTGGGAGAGCTCTGGTCCTTAGTTTGAGCATTGCTTCCTGGCTCCAGAGGGGAAGACGGTGCACTACTCGCTCTCCTGGAGAAGCTTGTCGTGTTGGCTTTCCTGATGGGAACTCAGCTTTCCTCATCATTAGAGGAGCTCAGGACCTCACTGTTGTTGAGGAAGGCTGTGGTCCTTTTGGTGGGGGGGTGCTTCTGGTTCTTACTTTGCACATCACTTCCTGGCTCCAATGCAGATCCCTCAGCGTGCTAGCACATATCCTTCATCCCATTGGCACAGACTTTCTAGCTTCCACCACTGACGTTTGGGCCTTCCCAGTGCAGATCCATGAAATGGGCCTCATGAGATATTGCCATGGGATCCAGGCCCTTAGTTGGATTCTTTGGTCTTTAGTGTGTGGACAGATTTCCTGCACTCTCTTTTCCTGTAGGATTCTTTGGGTGACAACTATAAATAATCTTATAAAATGTGTCCTGTATTATATTGTTCCCCTTGCAAAACTCCAAACTACAATACCATCTTACCTGGCCATTTGAAAAGAGACCACACATTGAGGCTGTTCTGCCATCTGCTCTCTCTGCTCCCCTCTGCATTCTAGCTCATATTGGTCAGCTTTGCTATATGTTAAGATGTGGCTTAAATCCTGTAGCAGTCACAGCTCAGAAAAGTTGTGGTGAACCCACTGCATGTGTGCTGTAGGGGGCACGCGGGGTGCTCTGTCAGCACGCGAGGCAAATGTGGAAGTTGCCTTTTCTAAACTAAAGCCTCCATGTTCAGATTAGTTGCAGGGTTGGCACTTTGCAATAAGTAAGTGTTTTTGGACTGCATTTTAGGTGGTTGTTTCTGTAAGTTCTTGAAAATAGCTAAAGAGAAAAGGATACAGGGCTCAAAGCTGAGAAAGGGAACTGCATTTAGGGGAAGAAGGCATTGTGGTTAAGTGTTTCCTGAAGGCGAGAAGGGATCAGACTTGCATTGAGGAAGGAGACTGAACAGGGAGTCTTACTGCAGGTAAAGGTGATGTAGTCGTGCAAACAAGGGAGGACATGCTCTCGGTGTGGGCAGCAAATGTAGGGTAGTTCAGCTCGATGACTCTTTCTACTATGTATTGCTATAGAGTCAAGTTAATTGATCCCCAAATTTTCTTGCATATTTGACACACAGGACCTATGAAAATCGGGATGCCCACCCTACACCCCAGATGAAGTAAGGCAGAATCTCCATCAATATTAAAAAAAAATTCTTCTACTGTTGTAACCTGCAGCTAGTGTTCAAAGTAAATATTATAAATCACCACTTCCGCTACTGTAATGTCTATGCCAAGGAATGGGGGGGCGCGTAGTAGAGGAGCTGAGATTCTGTATTTCTGAAAAAGTCCGGTGTCACTGATGCTGGCCCCAGGCCATTCTCTGAGTAGGACACTAAATGACCATGCACTTGGTCAAGCAAAATCACTTGGCCATGTGTGTACCCTGGTGGAAATCTCCTTACAGGGCAGTGCTTTGAATTCACAAATGGAGCTTGCCCGAAATGTAATTAAAGCAGGACCACATACACATAAGCACTCACTACCCACTGGTTCGTGACTTATTTGCCCTGCTGTTATTTGGATGACAGAAAATTATTGAATAATATTATTATCAAGTAACATGTGTGGATTCAAGTTGCTGTTGTGGCTACTTTCATTTCGAGTTCCTTGTAGCAAGGGGGCAGAGGAGATAGAAACAAAAAATTTTACACCCCAAATGTAAAATTTAACAGACATCCACTGTCCCTTTTATCTGCTGCCTGCTCCGTGGAGATTTGTACCCTTGGTGATGAGACACAGCCTTTTCTGACATGGTGTTGGTGACCACAACAAAGTCCTAATGAGTTTTCAAAAGGTGGCAAAGGCAACCATTAAGATTTTCACTTTATATATTTTAAAAATCCTATCTGAAATTCTATATCTGAGGCTGGGGTTGTAGCTCAGTGGCACAAATGCCTGCCTAGCAAGTACAAGGTCTTGAGTTTGATTCCCAGTACCAAAAAAAAGGAAGGAAGAAAGAAATTCTATGTCTGGTAAAGGAATACATGTTGATTAATAAAAGTCCAGAATCTCTTTTTCTAAAAATATGGAAATCAAGATGCAGCCAAGTTAGTGTCTTGGTCAAAGTCACACTAAAGCTGGTGGGTAGTAAAACCAGAATAGGAATTCTAGTTTTCTCCTAAAGCAGGTCACCTGATCTGCCCATTTCCAGAGGCTTCCAGCTGTCTGAGGTTTCAGTATAGGGACAAAAAGTTGTGCACTGAATATAGTTTACCTAGTAAATCACTCATAGAAAATTTTCACCTCTTTTCATATTTCCTAAGGCATGTTTATGTTCTCCAGCTGTACCATTTGGAACCCTGAAACCAGCTGCTGGTAGCAACAGAATGTAAACAGTAAGAAAATGAAACTGTGCGGATCTTCCCCAGAGAGATCAATTTTCCTGGGAGTAGCAAGGTCATAAATAATGTAGATGTTTTAAACATGTTCAGTTCAAATTAAGATGTTACACTATTTACTCTATGATTGATAGCCTTGAAAGATATTGTTATTATTAGTGACAAGATAGAATGAACAATTTATCTTATGAATGATGAAAATCATACATCAATTCCTTGACCTGATTCTTCATTTTCAACCATGCCAATATATTTTTGAAATGTTTTACATCTAGGATGGAGGGCTTCAAATGATCTGCTTTGCTTCTGATGCGTATAATATGATGTATTACTTGAAATCCCTTTGAGGTTGTAAAGTACAGTTGTTTCTATAATATTTCCATTCACATTTCAGAGCAAACAGATTCTTGTCAGGGTTCTGTTCTAACAACACAGTTTACTCAATAACAAAATATAGTAGAAAACTACCAAAATGCTGTGGAAAACAATAACATAACATTTATTCTTGTTTGTGTGCATGTGTGTGCACACACGTGTGTGTGTGTGTGTGTGTGTGTGGTACTGGGGATTATACCTAGGGTCTTTGCACAGTGGTATGTCCATAACCCCTGCTTTTTTTCTTTAAATTTATTTTGAGAAAGTTCTTATTAAGTCACTAAGTTGCTCATACTGGACTCAAATTTGTGACCCTCCTTCCTTAGCTCCCCAGAGTACTGGGACTAAAAACATGCATCACTGTGCCTCAGTTAAAATATTTACTCTTAAAATAATTATTCCCTTATATATCCTGAGCTTGGAGATCAGTACTCCTATTTTCTATTACCCCAGCAACACAAATATCTATTAAAGAAGGTACTTTGGTTTGCTAAACCTTGTTATTCTCAAATATCCCTGACATAATATTAATTTATCAGACTAAAGACACATCTATCTACATGAGGCCAGCACTAACTGATAAATGGGACCAGTTCCAATAATCACCCAGTAGTGTGCTCTACACAACATTATATAATTGACAAAATACCAATACCCACCAACTTGATGTATACACTGACTTTCCACTGTTAGGCATTAAACTAATACAGTTCTGTAAAGGTCTATCTGATCTGAGTTGATTTCTCTGTGAATTCAGGTGTAAGACAGAACCCAGGGGCATAAATCATGTATAGGTGAAGGCCAACAATCAGTGGACCAAAATAGTTAATGATTTGACTTAAAAACTTCATTTTAGGGGAGAAGAAAGCACCTATTATTATCCAGCTTGATTTGATCTTTGGAATATAATAAAGTATGAGTGATTTCCCTTTATAAAATGGTTAAGAGGAAAAGTAAAGAATCAAGTTTACCTATTAAGCTACAAAATACATTTTTAATTGCATTACTGGTGTATGCCCAGTACCCTGGCCAGATGCTGACATGAAATGAAAGGAAAATAAGAGGTAATACTGGAGTATAATGGTTGATACATTGTGTCAACTTGGTAATTATAGAAGCTTAACTAAGTAACTCAGGCATTCTACATCTTAGGATACAGAGAACATGCCCTAGGGAGGCTGTTTGAGGCCCAGGATGTTGTAATGGTTGATTCCTCTGTGTCAACTTGAGAAGTTTAGAAGTTTAACTGAGTGACTCAGCAGGGGGCCAGGGTCCTCACTCTGTAAACATCCTGACCTTGCGGATGAGGAGGGCAGGGGAATAATGTGAGTGCTATACCTGCCTCAGGGTGGGTAGCTGCTTACAATATAAGGGAGGAAAAGAGGCAGCTTCTTACCCTCTTTTTGTTCTTGTTGCTCTTGCCATCTTCTGCCACCATGAATGGCTGCCCCTCTGCCATGTACCACCCTGCCTTGGAGCCAGCCGATATGGCCTGAAACCTCCATAGACTGTGAGCTAAATAAACCTTTCCTCCCTTAATTTTGGATGTGGGGTATTTTGGCTCAGCAATAGGATAAAAAGTAACTAAGACACGGGGTAACAGAGAAGTAAACTGAAACAAATTCTGTGTGGTAAGTGTCTCCAAGCAGGTGCAGTACCACTGAGATATCTCCCCTGTGGTTACCATTTCTATCACTAGAAAGATCTTGTTTCACAATACTTAAGGTTATTTCTCTCCTGTTCTTCTCAGTGTTTTGTCCATAAAATGGTAATAATAAATTAAAAAAATAATAATAATCTTACTTTCTGTGTTGTTATCCTAGAAACACTGCTGAGTGATCAAACTAATTCCTTTCTTCTTTTAGGAATCACTTTTGTTGAAAATTACAGAGTGGCATTAACCATTTTCCTCAAAGAACAAATGAGCTGAGAAAGGCTCCAGTTTAGAAACTGTCAAGAGAAGCCTTTCATAAGTAGTTTTCAGCATAGAAAACATTTCATCTGATTTTACTATAGAAAGTTGCTAGTACCTCTTTGGGAGGAGAGAACAATTTTAAACGATTTGAATTTAACAGTTAAATTTTTCTTTCTGTCTTTTTGGAGCAACACAGGTTAAATCCTTTTTCTCATTTCCTTATAAACACCTTTATTTTCTAAACCTCTTGACTTGGCCTTCTCCCACACAACACATGAAGTGCTAGAACTCTTGGGCACCTAACACGACCCTCAGCATCTTAGGAAGCATTTTCTAAATGGGCGTTTTGAAGAAAAACTATGTGTATCATTTCCTATTGCAGGTATCAGTTCCTATCCAGTACACTGGAATTTATTTTGAACAAATCTCTATCTTCTCACCATACATAGTCCGTTATTAAATTGTCACTTTTAACTGTTAAATTCAAATCATTTAAATTATTCAGTCTTCATACCAGATGTTAAAAGTGAAGGTCATTTTGTTACAGGCATGTATCAAAGTGATCATCTCTTCCACCCCCCACCTCCAATCTCAGCTCATCCTGAAGAAAGTACAAAAGCACTCAAGCAGAAGAGAGTCAACCCGAGCTTGCCAGAAAGTCAGAAACAGGTAAGTAGCTTTAGTCATTCATGTAATGAAATTTACATGTTGTTTCAGCTTAACAAAACATTTCCAAGGCCAAGTGGAGTGACAGGAAATAGTAAGAGAGGGAAGATCTACGGCAGAAGGACCCAGAAGGTAAGAAAGAGACAGTATCAGTAGAACCCAGAGACATATTAATGCTGCTGTATTCAACAGTGATCATATCTCAGCTAACATAGTTTTTGTTCAAAACACCCATTTAGAAAATGCTTCCTGAGATGCTGAGGGTCGTGTCAGGTGCCCAAGAGTTCTAGCACTTCACGTGTTGTGTGGGAGAAGGCCAAGTAAAGAAGTTTAGAAATTGAAGGTGTTTATAAGGAAATGAGGAAAAGGATTTAACCTGTGTTGCTCCAGAAAGAGTGAAAGAAAAATAAAGAGCGGACATTACACAGAACCTGATCAACTTTTTGAAAAACTGCCCAAGGAATGCAATGGGGATAAGCTACTGTGGGACACAGCCAGTTTCTTTCCTTGGAGGAAATAAAATATTCCTTAAAAGCTATATGAAATAGATGCTGGTTTAGTCTATAAAAAAATAACTTGCATACTTGGGAGAACAAACTAGGGGGGTGGAAGTAAATGAATTTTAAATTGATTTCAAACTCTAAAACTTTATGGTTTTATAAAAAAGCTGAAAAAATATAAAAGCAAAGACCAAGATCAAATTGACAGTATTTTCTAGCATTTAGTCACTTATCAAAGCAAAATATAAACAAGTGTAATGGGACCCCAAATTAGGCAGTGAATACTGATTTTGTTAATCACCATTCCTTTTCCTATGTTGACAGTAGCTTCTTCACGAGTGGTCAATTTGAGATGAGTATGAGAACAGGAAGTTTCCTTGCCTGTATGATCTCAGTTTCCCCAGGAGATGTGCAGTGGCATTCGTAAAATGCACTTAGCTCCCCAAAACACATTGTGCTTCCACAGAACCCTAAGTAGGACATCTGTCGGTCTCCCCACCACGTTTGACACCACGGCTTCTTATTGGGCTTGGAAGAGGACCTCTGACAGCTCAGATTCACTAGCTCTAAGTCTGAGCCCAGGAACTTACGTAGAACCTGGATTCTGCTCGTGTGTCTCATTTCCTACTGAAGGTATCAGTTCCTATCCAGTACACTGGAGTTTATTTTGAACAGATCTCTATCTTCTCACCCTACATAGTCTGTTATTAAATTGTCACTTTCAGCTGTTAAGTTCAAATCCACCCACTGTGGAGACCAGTTAACTATCACATCTCTGGATATTTCTAAGGATGCTGAAACAGTCTCCCTGTATGTATTACTTTCTCACCAATGCATAATGAGAATGATTGCCTTAAAGCACAAATTTGATCGTGCATGTCCATACTGAAGCCCGTTAATGCCTCCCATTGCGCTTAGATTAAATATGCCTGCCCAGACTCCGTCCTTGCCCCACCTTACTGTGTTTCCCGAGAGCATGCGCTACATGTGCTCCATCAATGGGCAACTGTGCTTTCGGGCTTCTAATTGGATTTGAGCAACTGCAGTGACAGGGAACAGTAAAGACGTCAGGGCAGGGAAGATGTGTAAGGTGGAGGTGTCATTCTTTACTCTCTCTGTTTCGCCTCTTCTGGGTCCATACGTAGTGACTTTGTCCATCAATCAAAGGTCGCCTGCTCTATTCAGCAGGTCCCGTTCATTCAATCTGCTCTCCAGGTTCTAGCAGCCCCTTGATTCATTTCCCCTTTAGCCAGCTGCAGTGCTGTGCTGTGACCAGCCCTGGGGCACTGAATTACCTTTTATGATTTTTCCTTACTTTGCCCACATCTTTTAATTCTTCGTGCGTTACTCTCTTAAGGACGCTATTCTGCAAAGTCAGATCTCCTTATAAACACTTCTATAATGCTTGTACTTCTTCATCGTCCTCACCATAAAATTAAATGGTGAAGTGATTGTCTTACGCCTGTCTTTCCTGCTAGGATGATTGTCTCTGCCTTAGCCTTTCCTAGGTAACTTATGCAAAGGAGCTCAGCAGGTATTTATCAGATTAAAGCGATGACAAGGGTGGGAAGGGTGGAGAGATAGGGATGAAGGCCAAGATGTGATCGAGAGGACCGAGGGTGATAAGGACCACCATGAACCAAGGACTCCACACTATAAAGCTCAGGGGTGAAGGCAGCATAGAGTGTTCTGTCGGTGTCATAGAAAAGCTGGGAGTGGTGTGACATTAACAAATCAGCGCGGTAAATTTCCCTAAGAGACTCTTTTCAAAGAGGATATCTTCAATTACATACATTTTCTAAATGTGAGATTAATACCCCTCCCAAAGTCATTTTCTATCGCACTGCACATCAAGTTATCACAAAGCACAGCAATTTGGCTGCATTTGACAGAAGTGTTACCTTCAGCCGATTTCAAAAGAGAAATAACGCTTTTCTTCATGACTCAACTGTCATTATATTTTAGGACAAATCACATACAACTGGCCCTCAATGTCTGTGGGTTCTGCACATGTAGATTCAACACACCATGAATAGAAAATATGTGGAAAAAAGATGTATGTGTGCTGAATTTATATGGAATTGGTTGCCATTACTCCCTAATCAGTAGATAACGATTAACATAGTATTTATATTGCGTTAGGCACTATAAGTAATTTAGGAACTTTTAAAATATATGAGAGCATGTGCCAAGGACATGTGTAGATACTGGGCCATTTTATATGAGGGCCGTGAGGATCTGCAGATTTTAGTATCCATGAAGGTGGCGGATACTAAAACCCACGTTCATGGGTACTGAGGGATGATCGTACTTAATGTCTTATTAAGTATTAGCAACTCACACCAAAGAAAGGAGTAATGAGAGTATCTCATCCCAGACCTCTGGAAAGTGGAACAGAGCGGTCACCATTGGCCTTGAAAATGAGGCAAGGCTGGGGCGAGTTTCTCCTTTCGTGAGGCTGTCAGCCCCAGAAAGCAGAAGGGCACTCAGAAGAATCCTAAGGGAATGATGGGGGGTGGGCATTAGAGAGACTTTGAAGCAGCACCCCGATAGACAACGAGCAGGCAGCTGCAACTTTTGGCAATAAGAGGGGGAAAGCAAGTCAGGCAGTTGAAGTAGCAAACCACTGTATTCCTTGAGATAGGAAAGGGGGACGGACAAGCAACGTGGATGAGAGCAGTGCAAGCAAAGATGGTGGTGGATCTGATCTGTCACCAGCTGACCTTAAACGTCCAGACCCACACGTGCATAGTAACCAAGCGCACCAAGCCTGGAGATCCCAACCCTTTTGGAAAGAGAAGCATGAATGACATTCCTTTGACACTCCATGAAAAGCAAAATGCCTTCTTTGTTGAGGGTGCTCTGTGGACAGCTTCATTGTCCTTCTCCTGGGGCTGCCTGTGGTGAAACCAGCTGTGTTTTGTTCTGTGATAAACTTTATTTTAGCCTTGAAACTAGCACACCTATGATTTTCATTTTATGTGCGGCTAAGAATTTGTGCTAGCTGGTGACAGAAGAACTGAGTCAAAGTTAAGATATTAGAAGAAGGCTAGTGTGGTGTCACATGCCTGTAATCCCAACACTCTAAAAGGCTGAGGCAGGAGGCTGGCAAGTTCAAGCCCAGTTTGAGCAAATTAGGAAGACTGTTGTTGTGGTTGATACATTGTGCCAACTTGGGGAGTCTAGAGGTTTGGCTAAGTGAGTCAGCAGGGAGCCAGGGTGCTTACTTTGTATTCATCCTGAGCCTGTGCAAGAGGAGGGCGTGGAGATTATGTGAGGGCTACACGCTCCTTATGTGGAGGAAGCCTGCTTACAATATAAGGGAGAGAAAAAGGCTTGCTCTTCTCTACTACTCCTCCATTTTGCTCTTGTTGTTTTGCTGTTCCCCCACTATGAAATGTTTGTCCTCTGCCACGTGCCACTCTGCCTTGGAACCAGCCAAGTGTGGACTGAAACCTCCACAAACTGTAAGCTGAATAAACCTTTCCTTT
This sequence comes from Dinomys branickii, assembly GCA_004027595.1. Classification (NCBI taxonomy): domain Eukaryota; kingdom Metazoa; phylum Chordata; class Mammalia; order Rodentia; family Dinomyidae; genus Dinomys; species Dinomys branickii. The sequence goes on along the minus strand of PVLD010000125.1, from coordinate 63,132 downwards.
TCTAATATTGGGTGTCAGGTATTTTGTCTCAGCAATGAGAGAAAAGTAACTAAGCAACTGTCTCAAAATGTGAGAGAGAGAGAGACACAAACAGAAACAGAGACACAGAGAGAGAGAGAGAGAGAGAGAGAGAGAGAGAGAGAGGCAAGGATAGAAAAATACAAAGACAGATCAGTGTGAGGGTCCAGGAATTAAATCCCAGTACTGCTACAAAATGAAAAATAAATAATCAGTCTAGAGTGGAGCTGCCAGATCAACGGCAATGGACAAAGGATTGAGATTGAGGCCAAACAGAACAAACAAGCACATAAAAACATTCCCCAGAGGGGAGCCCCAGCATGCACATGTGCTGCACCAGGAAACACAGAGCAGGCAGAAGGAGAGGAGAGAGAGAATTCCGCGATGAGGGTGTAAACCCTTACTGCTCTTCCTTAGGCTCTTTTGCTGCTGGCGTGGGCTTCTAGGAGGTCTGAGGTGTAGCAGCTCTGAGCTCACTGACCGTAGCTTGTGAGACCAGGAGTGGGCAGAAGGGCAAGGGTAAAAGAGGAAGAGGGTGGGAGGGACAGCAAGCAAATCAATCAGCCTGCTGCTGCTTACCAGCCAGAGAACATGTAGCCCCTGGAGCTTGCTAACATCCCTGGCGATGACTCCCAGAGTGGGCGCGTCACGATGGAGGCACCTCTGGGATTCAGGGATGTCTTTATACTAAGCTCATTCAGGTGTTGATGCTGATCAAACTGCTCTGCAGAGAAATCGCTTGGAGGTCTTTTTAATATGCAGACTATGATTCAGCACTTTTGGAGAGGACAGAAAAATCTAAATCTAGTTCCAGGTGGCATCAGTGCTGCTGGTCACTGGGTCACACTTTAAGTCTCAAAGTCCTAAACCACACACAGTGTTGTCTTTTCCTGATGAATGCTGTTATCCCAGCGTACTTTCTGTTAATCTATTCCTTGTCTTCTGCACAGGTTGTAAGCTAGTGGTTGAGTGGCAGGAAAGTATTTTAAATATTGTTAGAGTTGGTGTGCTAACAATAAAAGTGTTATATGTAAAAATTCAAACTATGAGCTTCTCTTGGAAATAAGATCTGACAGTGTTGGGCTGTTGTCCCCACGTGGAAACAATCCATCAGGGCTGAACCGTGACCGTTCTGTTAGGTGAGGACACTATCTGCACTTCCCTGACCTTAACTACCCTTACATCAGTCTTCAGCCTCCAATCATCCTGTCACCATTTTAGTTCTTTTCTTTGCATCTGTGCTTATGAATTCTGATGTATTAGTTTGAACCAAGATGGACTTTATTTATTGGAAGAATGTTTGTTTCCAGTAAGGTCTTCTTAGTAGTCAATATAGTTTTCCATTTCAGAGACCTACATCATGGAAACTGAGCAGGAAGTAAGTCCATAAGGAACACATTTGATTTTTCAGGGTGGCCTTGTGCAGCTGCAGATAAGAGAAGAAAAAATAATGAATAGTAGTTGTTCAAACAACAGCAGGGGTAGCAGGTCTACATTTCAAAATATAGATGTGGCCCAAATCGATCAGCTGATCACTTTCAATGACAACAGAAGAATGATTCCAGAAAGTTATTGAAAAGGTCAAGTCACAAAAGGTGAAAATCAAATAGGCCTTGCAGAGTTCAACATAAAGGAAAAGAATAACTAGAACCAAAGGGGGGAAAAATGAAAACCAGAGAAGTTAGTGCGTCTCACCTAAGCTGTTTCTTAGGAATTGGCAAGTTTAGGAGGCTCTGAGTTGAAAACATTGAGAACAAAAGGTAACATTCAGAAAAAACAATGCAGGGCTGAAGGAAACTTCTTTTCCTCTTTATAATCTCTGGATGTGCAAACTTGCCTACTACTTAGATTTGCCCTGTTAGCTTGTGTTTTTCTATTCCTCTTACATACTTTCCCCCCACGTATAAGATTCTGAGAAAAAATTCAGGGGAAAATGTTACCCTTGCATAATTCTTTCATGCTCTTGTTGATAGATATCTGTAACACCAATGGAGTCCTCGCAGAAAGAACATTGCTGCCTTTGTTATGGAACTGAAAGATCTGAATTAAAGGCACAGGCAGTGATGTGTCGGTGAGACTTGTTCAGTCGCAGCTGTGTCCTGTCTCTCACTGCACTTCACAACTGGGTCAGAGCAGGAATACCTGGATTCTCACATTTTTCCCAACCCTTTTTACCTAGCAGATATACAGCAGATCCTGCCCACCGAGCCCTTCATAGCCCCCGCTACAGGATGTCCAAGAGTTCCACAGCAGCTCATCTAGATCACCCACATAGGAGCTCTCGCATATTGAAATTTTCCTTTTGCCTTCTCCCTTCAGCAAACATTAACAACCATAAGCTCCATTCCTTTGGAACCTGCTTTCTGGGTTTATATATGATGGATATAAGAAGAAGCAAACACATCTGACTTGGAATCAGAAACCTTTGAGTTCAACCCTCAGCATTGCTGTTTATCCCAGAATAACTTAGCCTCACCATACATCAGTCTCCTGCTCTGCATCTGAACATAACTATACCAGCCTGGAGAGCTGCTGTGCCTACTGTGCAGTATCGCGTTGCTGTTGTCCCTTAGTTATTGCCTACTGATCAGGCCCGCGATCTCCTAAACGAGTGGACAGGGAAGGCTTAAATAAATGAGACAAGTGGTATTATTTCAGGGCTCCAGGAGGATCAAAAACCTTCTCACAGAATTTGAGATTCTCTGGGGGTTAACACAAAGCCTCTCTGGGTGGCCCATATTTATTTAGTTATCAAAACAAGGTGGGGAACACTGAAGAAAGGCAAGATTCTACCTTGAATGGCAGCCATTCAAGGACCTTGGAAGTGTTGCTCAAGGGCTTCTCCAAGCAAGAAATTATGTTAATTTAGGAGAACCATGTTATCTCCCAATGGTCTCCCCTCAGGAGTGAGATGCCTACAACTATAGTCTTTTTCTAGTTAATTGATGTTGGAGCCAGGTGTCCTTAGCTGTGGCCTTGTCTTGTCCTTTGAGGTTTGATGGTTTCACTGGCCATTACAAGCCTCAGTAGGGACCAGTGACTCACACATAAATGTGGAAAGACAATTGATTAATTTAAGTCCTGCTCAGAGCTGTTTTGTAGTGGTCTCCACCAATACAGTAGGGATCTCAATGCATAGTCATCAAGTTCTTAAAAGATAAATGAAACATTAATTTCTTAATATATTCTATTAATTTATCCTTGCAGGTTTATAGCACACAACACACTTAACTGAGAGGCTTCATCTGTGGCCATTTGTGTTTCATGGATAACAAAATGCACAGATTTTTCTAGTGCAAACAGGTCTTTGAAGTGAATTGGATAACTTGCTGTCTTTTTTACTACTGTACTAACCTTTTGAGGCAGGACCTATAATTCCCTCCAGGTACCTCCACTCCTAAGGGGGGGGAGTTTTGTGCCCAAGCATGATGCTTGATGACAAAATAGTTAATTTAAATCTTGTTTTAACTTGAAGCAGTCTCTTTCTTGTGACACTAAGTACAATTTCAGATGAGATTATGAAACTCAGCACATTCTTTTTGTTTGTTTATTTGAGACAGGTCTCTCTATGCAGTTAAGGCTGGCCTTGAGCTCACTTTGTAGCCCAGGCTGGCCTCAAACTCACAAAGATCCTCCTGCCTCAGCCTCCTAAGTGCTAGGATTAGAGGTATGCACCACCATGCTCAGCTCCAGCATATTCTTTAGCTTCAAAGTAGGGACTTTCACAGATGGAATGAATTAATTTCAAATAATTTTAGATCTTCAGCCTTTAGTTCTCTCTGTTCTGATTAACCTAGTCATCATTTTACCTGAATTGTCTGCTTGATCTTCCTAATATGGAGATGGTGACTCCTTAACAGTGATGTGGAAGATAATGATTCTGGAAAGGTACTAGAGCCCATATTTTTACTGAGAACAATATATGTACAGATATGTGTATTCCTTGTTGAACAACATGCAGGGTCACTGCAATCACAACACTGGTTTTCTTTACATCTCTGCACCTTGGTATCTTCTGGTTCTCTCTCCTGAATGCTTCCTGTCTCCACAATTCCCGTTCTTCAGTGTCTACCTGAAATATTCCTACACATCTTTCAAGTCCCAGTTCATGGGCCACTGTCTTTGGAAGGATGCTGCATCCTGTAGGCCCTTTCCCCTGCATCTTTCAAAGTACTGCTCTTTTTCTTCCTCTTGTTGATGGATTCACTAATAGATGTGGCATCATGGAACTTGGTTACTTTTTTCTTTTTGGTACTTGGGATTCAACCCAGAGCTTTCAAAATGATACATTCCCAACCCTTCTTTACTCTTTATTTTGAGACATGGCGTAGCTAAATTGCTAAATTGCCTACACTGGGCTCAAACTTGCTGCCCTCCTTCCTCAGCCTCCGAGAGTGCTGAGATTACAGGCATACACTACCACATCTGGCTGTAAGTTTTGTTTTAACTAGGTTGTGCAGACCTTAGGGAAGGCACCGTGTGACATTTTTCTTGGCTGTTCAGAATATTTATGATAAATTTAAAAAGGTAATACCATGCTAGCAGTATTGAATTATCTCCAGTTCTGGTCTTGTGTTTACCTCTGGTCCTCCTGACTGCAATATTACGTATGTTTGTCAGAATCATGTTACTATAACAAACACCAAGGATAATGCAGCTTGCAAAGAGAAACTGCTTATTCTATTTATTGTGCACACAGTTGTGGAGATTTCAGCCCATGCTTGCTTGGTCTCATTGCTTTGGATAGGGCAGATCAAAACTAAGGCCAAGAAGCAAATTGACAGAGTGGGAGTGTGCATGCATGGACGTGTGTGTGTGTGTGTGTGTGTGTGTGTGTGTGTGTAGTGGGGAGCTGGAGTCCCAAAATCCCTGTAATGAGCACACCCCCTGTAACCTACAGATTCCCTACTTACTCCCGGACTCCTCAATAGCACCATTCTGCGGACCAGACCTTTCACACATGAATCTTTTGGGAACGTTTAAGACTAAAGCACTGTGCCTCACTCCTCAATTCATATGGCAGATTGAACATGGTAATACCTTTTGCAGACTTAAAAAGAAGCCAACTTCCAATCAGAGAATCAGAGGTTCCCCCAAATGGAGATCCCTTAGCTGCCTCCTGGAACATTGCTCCTGGTAGTGAGTATATGCCAATAATTATTCAAGAAATAACAAATCTACCATTATTCCCACTCTTGGCTACAAGCCGTGATTCTACTTGGTAGAATTTTTAAAAGGCTTGCAAATTTATTTCCTAAATAAAGCCTAAATAGTTGATTTGTATACAGTGTCTGACAATGTGTATGTAACCATGCACAGAGAGGTAGATGAACATAAAGAGTTTATTAGATATACTATACCATGTAGGAGATGTAACGCAGTAGCGCATGGCATAGAGAGTGACGTTAAAGGACCTGTAGGCATGGGTGCGCACATGTTAGACTGAGTGCCATGTGGGCTTTTTCTTGGAATTGCAAGGCAAATATTCCCAGAGTTCCATATAGCTATAGGAAGGATAAATTGTAATGGCAAAACAGATTCCTGCTCAGGCCCGTGACTTTTCCTATCTATTCTTTTTCTGGCAGAGTCAGGACCAGCGCTGTGAGGCGGGGGCCCTCCTGAGGAGGATGCGGTTGGCTGCCAGGGCCTCCTGTCTGCCTTGCTGAGGAGACAACACAGGAGCAGGTGCACAGCTTTACTGTTTTGTTTTGTTTTTTTAACCCAGACGTACCAAAGTGTCGGGAAACAGGCTTTCCTGCCAATGTAAACCTCCTCAAAATGTCTCCTGGGTCCGCGGGTGTCCTGACACACCCTTTGCAATTGCAGAGAGCCAGCCTCTCTCTCCCTGTCCTCCTTCTGTTGTTTCCTACCATCTCGCCCTCTCCACCTGTCCTTGAGGAGCGCGCGTAACAGCTTCGACAAGGAAATAGGCCGAACGCTGAAAGACGCCTTCATGCTCAAATCTCCTTCCTGCGTGCAGTGCAGGGAGGGAATGGGAGGGGTAAGGTTGGCTTTCGAGATACAGGAAGGGCTAAATTAATACTTTAAAGCTATCGGACTAAATTTGCATGTCTGTATATGGGTTCATATATTTACACTTCGAAGATATCAATGGATAAAGCAATAACCACTGTTGAGACCATATCACCTTGTCTATAGATTAGTTGTGATTGTACTATTTTTTATGCTAATTGGTGTCTGTTTGTCAATATGTTTTTGTACTTTTATTTTTTTAAAAATAAAAAAAATTAAATTAAAAAAAAGCTATCGCCTGTGTATAATTCAGTCCTTATTTAGTTTTCTTAGATTTTATCTTGGTTAAAGGAACAAAGTTGAGATCACCAGATACAAATTTTGCATCCTCTTAAGTACGCTTTACATTCCTCTTAAAGGGCCTCTCCTCTATCCCTGCCGTCACCAGACAGGCCCTCACAGGTTGTGGGAGAGACAGGAGAAGCAGCCGCGTCAGAAAGCTCGGACACGGGCACACCCGAACGTGGGCAGATGGCATTCTCCTGCAGATGTCCACTGCTCACCGCTTTTCTGCCGTAATCTAAATCTAGCTCTTTCCTCTGAGAACAAGGCAGCTCCTGTGTCTAAAGGAAGAGATGACAAAAAGAGGTCTGCCTGGGGTCCCCGGCAGTCCCCACCCTGGCTGGGGACAGGTGTTACTCCAGGGCACTGTGGACACGGGAGACTCTGCCCGGGACACCTCCCTCGCAGAGGCTGGAGGCGGCGCTTTGGAGTCCTTTGCAGCAGTGTTGGGCACAACTGAGGAATGGACCCGGGAGCAGTGGTACTCAGTGGTTTCAAGTTGAACAGTAGTGCTGAGCAGGGAGGAAGAAAAAGCCGCACAGTCACTGTCCAGAGCACAGAAAGTGGCAGCACTTTCTGGGGTGAACTTTGACAACAAGAACAAGCAGGTTAAAAGCAAGTTCTTTTAAGCAATGCTAGGGATTGAACCCAGGGTTTTCGCGCTGAGCTATGTCCCCAGCTCTCACATTTTTTTAAAAATTCTGAAACTGTTTTGCTTAGTTGCCCAGGCTGAGCTCAAACTTGTGATCTTTCTGCCTCAGCCTCCGGGAGTGCTGGGAGTACAGGGGTGTTGCCACCAGTCCTGCTCATCATCAGATTATCACATGGTTTCTACATTTCATAAGAAATAGGACGACATGAGAATTTTGGAGAATGGAATTCCCATTTTAAGGGACAATTCTCTTAAGTACTAATTACAGAAGCAGTGATCAGCATCATTTAACATTAAACAAAAGTTTGCTTTTTTTATATTTCAGGAACCTGGCTAGTCAGGGTTGAAGGCCAAAGTATTATTTTAGAAATGGCTTGTAAGACAAATTTGTAAAAGCCAAAATTTAAAGATGAGTGAAGAGGCATAGTAAGGTTAAGAGTGTGGTGGACGAGAGATGGAACGCCAAGCTTAACTGGAACCAGGCTGAAAGCCTGACGGCACCCCCTCTGCTCCTGAATCCAGCGGTTCTTCTGGCAGATTCAAGTGAACCCTTGTCATCTATAAAAAAATGGGTATGCACCCAGTTCAAGCCACTGTTCCAAGGGCTGGTCTTTCCAGTGTCTGGTAAAAACTGCAGAAGTCAGTAAGGCTCAGGATCCCCTGCTTAACCATTTCTCTGGCTAAACTAAATCCTCCGGCCTTACCTTCCTTTTCCTGGGGTTTTCTCTTCCTTGGTAACATTTTCTTCTCAATTCCCAATTCATCTCAAACTTTCTTTGCACTTTTACCTAGTGTTGTCTTGTGTGGTCACTAATTGGTCTCTCCGCTGCATTTTCGGAGACCAGTTCTTGCTTATTTACCCATTTTGTATTCCTAAGGCTCAATTATTTCTGATAATTGCTATTTTAATATTCACGGAGTCCACACAGGGCTCAGGATGCCGATAGCTTGTCTGTCTCCTAACTCTCTCTACCTCATTTAGAACTTAAATGAGTTCTTGTGTAAGTCGGATCCCACATCACCAGTTTCAGAGATTGATAATTTTTTAGTCCCACTTCTTTTTTTTCTGTACAACTTTTAAGCTGTAATGTTTCTCCTCGGTCTCCTGACTACATGGCGATGATTGCTCAGCACCTCCCTCCACTCTAGTCAGCCCCACAGGCAGATTCGGGTTGGGTACCCCACCGACAAACGAACCCAACAACTCATAAATCTGTTCTGAGTTCCAGCATCTGCCTTCCTCAGGTGATAAAAATAATCTGTCTCCCCAGGTATGTGATTGATGGAAGAAAGATTGCTTTTAGAAATCAACAAACCAATAAGCAGAAAACAGCAACAGCAAAAGATCCTGTGTTGTTAGAAAACAAGGTCAGGACAAAAATTTGCTCAGATTCCTGCACACACGGAGTTAGTTGCTAACCTCTGAAGCCTGGTATCTTGGATGGAGGGACCCAAGCCAGCCTGGCCTGAGGTCTGGGACCTTTCAGAGGTGGTGATAGATGGTACCTCTACACCCAGTGTATGGATCCTGGTGACTCAGACCAGGACATAATTTTTCTCACTTTTCATGTTAATCTAAAGATGACACATGTCCCAGTAAGAAGGCTAAATGAGTGGATTGGTTGCCCTCTTGAAAATGTGTATTTTCAATAATCATTTCCAGCATTGTCAGAGCACTGATTTTATGAGTCAGTAAAGACATATTGCTTTCGTATATTAATGTTTCTAAACCAAGCATCTTTATTATGCATCATTTATTTCAGAAAGAACTTAAAAGTGTGGTCAGTGAATCCATTACCCAGTTTCTGTTAGGCCCCTTAACCCTTACCACTGCCAGCACCCCTCCATGTGTGTCCCTGATCCGTGGGCATCTGCTCATCAGGGACCAGGTTAGCAATGCAAAATGTCAAGCTCCACCCCAATCTTCTGACTGGAATCCGCCATTTTAAGATTCTCAGGTGATTAGAACATGAGAAGTGTAACTTGTTACAGTTCGGGAAGCATTTCCCGTTGGAGGAAAATAAAGCCCCTCCGTGGTCAGAAATGTATGGCAACATTTAGAAAACACTGGTAATCCGATTGTTAGTTTGGTTTCTAGAGATGGAAATTTTGCCTTTAGTGGAATTGAAGCTGATTGTAGGGATGGCTTCTCCCACATCTTCACTTCCTAGCCCATTCCTCACTTGAGTGTGCTGTAACGATCCGGAAGTTAGTATTTAGTATATGGGAAGAGATAATTGGCTAGCAGTGAAGATGGAGGTGGCTGAGGGTAGCCTCATAACTATTTCCTGGCTGGAAAATATCAATGAACGTATTTCTCAAAATGGAACCAATGGTAAATCCTTCCAATTATTGCAAATCATGTAGCTCCAGTAATTGCTTTTGATGAGGAGGGTCTAATAGGCTGAAGATTTGAAAAATTAACCTGTACAGGAGCGTATTTGATGAGTGAAGTCAGACATTTCACCTACCAAAGAGTAATTACAGACTTTCACACTCCTGAGGACCAGAGAAGCCAACTGCATGTATAAAGAGCATGAGGCCTATAGAGGTCAGATAATGCAAACTCTTTATTTTATGATGAAAACCAAGACCCAGAGTGAGAAAGAATTTGCTCAGAATCTCAGACCTCCTTTCAACCCCACCACTGGTCAGTCCCTGGTGTACAACCTAGATAACTTGAGAATGTACAGCACTATTTCACCATGGAATTTTTCCAGTATTCATTTTTTTCTTCTCCTATTGTTGTTTAAGGACTTTGAAGATAGAAGATCTCATGTCTTTGCCTGTATTCCTGCCAAGTAATTGGCACACAGGTCCAGTCAGTGGGTCCTAACAGCCAGGGACAAATAGTTTTTGGTAGCTGGGAGGAAGAGGATGAACTTCACAGGGACACTCTGGGAACTTTTGGAATACTATGAAGACTCTATATTGATTGAGACTGTGTTAATTGTTAAAACTTATTTAACATACATTTAATTGGTGCTTTTACTGTATGAAAGTTATAATTCAATGAAAGCTAGTTCTTAATGGTAAAAAATAGGGATCATTATTTTTAATTTTTAGTCTTACAACACATCATTAGACTTGCTCTTGCTTCTAAATATTCAGAACATAATCTATGACACACTTCTTCAATAGATGAGCTACTTGCATGAATAGGCTACAATATAGTGCAATATATTTTCAGGATAAGAACCAATAGCAGAGGTGAATGTATGTTTTGTAGCTAAAGGTTTTTGGTGTTTGGGGATAAGGTCTCACTACATCCCCAGACTGGCCTTGAAAATCTGTCCCTCCTGTTTCAGCTTTCCAGTGAGCAGGGTTAGAGTTTTTAAATGCATTGACCCAGTTAATTGAACACATTCATAGGTTCAGGGAAAAAATCCATCTTCTTTCTTAAATGCCTGAGGGACAAAATGATATTCTGGGAGGGTATGTTTGATTGAAAATATAGTGACCAAGTAGTTATCCTTCTGTAAGTCTCAAGGAATCTATCATTTAAAAAGCACTTAGATAAAATTTAAGGGACTCATGCCGGAGCATCTCAGATTGGACTTGCTGTGGAAATATTTCATTATTGTGGAAGGGGTAAGGTGAATCATAGAAGATTTTGCACATAAAAGATCTCTACCCCAAAGAAAGTTATGAGTAATTGAAAAAAATTATGAAAAGGAGTCACCTACCTAATTATAGAACAAATGTGATAAAAGCCTAGCATTTAACATGATAAAAGAGAACAAACTTTAATTAACACTGTCTGGCACATAGCAGGTATTCAATAAACATTTTGTTGACTGATAACTACAGACTGAAAAGAAAGTTCCTTTGAGTACTGAGTATAAAACACTCTAAAACCTTATCTTTTACTTCTAGCCAAGATAGCTCAAGTACGTGACTATATTACCAGACATAAATAGTGAATGAAGACACTTCCATAAAAATGTTTTCTCTGAGAATGATGCTTGAGTCATCAAGGAAGTAAACCACTGTTGCATTTTAAAAACCAATTCCAGTGGCTTGGGCCACTATGCTCCTTGAATTGTAAGATTTTAAACACATCCCTGCACACACCACACTAGTGTATAAGAACTGCAGTGTGTCTGGCCACTCTTCAGCTGTCACTCTCGGTATTATTAGATTGCTCTTCAGTGAATCACATTCTCTGTATTACGAAGGGAAAAGGCTTCTACCTCTTATCTTGCCAAAATTTTATGGCTGGGAGAACTCATCTTCCATAACAAAGTGGATCTTGGTTTCAAATTTGGATAAAAAAGAAAGAAAAAAGACAGCTGAGAAAATAAAACATTACTGAGTACTATCTCTTCATAGATGAAGAAAATGCTTTTGTCAATGACCCATTGTACTTAGACTGCATTTTTATTTGCTGCCATGGTCTCTGTTACTGTTGGATTGTTTGTCTCTGTCAACAGACTTAGTAAATCATTTCACTAACATTAATTTATTCAACACATACTTATTGAGGCTTATTTTGTGCCAGGCAGTCTCCAGAATAGTGAGCAGAGCCCTACGCCTGCAGAATCAGAGTGATGGCCTTGTTCCATTTATGGCACCGCTTCAATTTCTTCTCTGTGGTCTTTTACACATATTCTAGCCTTTGGCTGTACATAGGTCTATAGCTGCTATTAGGTGGAACTGATATTAAAAAATTAACCAAAGATAGTCACATTTGTCAGACTGTGGCTAATCTGGTCTAGTCACTTGGGGTTGGATATGAAGAAATCAGACAAGATGCTGCCCTCTTGGGAGTTTAAAGACCGAGAGAGGAGACAGACAAAGAGATGACCCATGGTGACGACACCAAAGAAGGCAACAGTGTCAGTGATGGAAAAGAAATTGAAATGGGATGGGGCACAGGAAGGAGGGGCGAGTAAGACATCGTTGAAATTGAACTCTGAAGGAGGAGAAAGTCAGGCAAAGTTCTGTCCCTTCCTGGCAGAGACATCGGCATGAAGGAAGGCAAGGAGGAATGCAGTGGATCTGAGAGGAAATGGACATGGGAGGGTGGGGTGAGGCTGGAGAGGAAGGCAGGCTAAGGTGTGGCAGGTAAGGTATGGTATTGAGATCTTTCTTTTAATGTAAGAGAAGCCACTAGAGAATTTTGGGAGGGAAGGAAGATACGTTGTCAGAGTGCTTGTACTCCAGGTCTGCTGCTCTTTATTTTTAGAAGATTTCTTTGCCTGCTGAATGGTGGTGCAGAGCCAAAGAGAATATTCCGGGTGAAGAATGATGGTGCCTGAGCTTGCGGGCAGAGAGGCGGCAGTGAGGACAGAGCAGGAAGCAGATGAGAGGTAAAATTAGAAGGGATAGAGCGCCTTGAGTCCCGAGTCACTGAATTTGCGGCAGGGGACCTAGAACAGTCAAGGTGAATCTCAAGGTGCGGCAATGGGGTTTAGATGGGAGTGATGGTGCAAGACTGAGATGTCTATTAGTCATACGAGGATGGACAGTGTTCAAAGCTGGCCCCAGAACGCGATCCACAATCAGTCTCTGTTCTGTAATCATCTCCCCGGGCCGCCCTTCCTCATCCTGCCTGCCGTATCAACAGGCGCCTAGCTCCGCATACCACCAAGCAGTTTCCTGCCTCCACACCTTGCTCACTGCCTTCATCGCCTGGCCAACTTTTTTTTAATTTTTGAAATTGTGCCCGTTTATCAACCTCCTAGAACATCTTTGTTGACCCTCAGTTTGAGTCAAGTGCCACTGCATGGAGTTTCTTTCCAAACTCCTGTGTTGTGGTGGCTCTGAAATCTGACAGAACTGAATTGGAATCTAGAGTCCTCTACATTTGAGCTGTGAGATACTTGAAAAGTTAAATCGAGCTCTCAGCACGGCAGGTCCTCCTCTGTGTGTTGGCACAATACATAATATCTATTTCATGGGATGTTACGAGGAAGAGCACAGGATACAATTCAGGGAGAGGGCTGCCACAGGCTTTGCCTCTGTAAATGTCAGCTGTCCTATTCCTGGTTGTGTGTCTCTCTCGTTCACTTTTCCTGGTCTCCTCCTAAGCAGAGACTGTGTCATAATTATATCTATGAATTCTAACATAATTCTGGTCATGTGGGACACATTAAACAAATACACAACGAATGAGATCTGGACTCCTCAGGATGACACACAACACTGGTGTGCGTCACCTGGTCCAAGGACCCTACCCATTCAGCATCACCCAGGCTCCTTTCCACAGACTACTACTGCAGCCCCCCAATGGCCCTGCTGTGGTTCTTTCTCCCTGCAGGTTCTCACCTTGGACATCCTTGTCTCCTGAGGTTCCCTGGTTCTGTTGCTCCTTCTGTTTGAAAAGCTTTTCCTGGCCTGCCAATGCTTACCACTAATTATTACTTAAAATCAACACAAACATCACCTACTTGCTGTACCTGGCCAATGTGCAACCCACCTCCATTGTATCTCCCAGGATTTCACCTGGGTGCATGTTATTATTACATGGTTTCTATTGTATGATAGTTATTCATGTGTGTGAAGCCTGTGAGCTTCTTAAGTACTGTCTGGTATTCATCTCTCTGTCTCATTCTTCACACTGCCTCACATACATAGTAGGTAGTTGTTTAAATAAATGCATAATCAAAGTGTACATATTAAGACCAAATGGGGTAGAAGGAAATGCTTATCTAATTCTGACAATCAGAACAAGAGACGGGGCATGCAGACTTCAGGGAGCACACTCATGTTTATGGACACCTCTGAAAGGGAAATCTTTAGGAGATTTTGGCAGCCCTGTAGAACTCAAGAACAAGAATTAGTCTTGTAATCTGTCTCCCATCCTTCTCTTCCTTCTCAGACTCACCAACTCCTTCTTGTAGGATCTATATAAATTGATCTCTTTTTCTTGTTCATCATCTTCTGTACTTCCCTTATGCTGCAGAAAGTACATTTGCACATAGCCTCCTTGTCTGCATGGATTTACATCTGGAGAAAAAAACAGTTGGAATTTCTTTCCTTCTCTTTGCTTCTGCAATTTCTACTGCCTACTGCATTCCTCCAGTCAAATTCTGATCGTTCTCCGTATGTTTTTCTTTAACTGTCAGGAGATAAGATCCCATCATTCTCATTCCAGATGACCAGGACATTTTGTACACTTGTGTTTCAAGACTTACTTTATTCATGTTATCATCTGTTAACACATCTGTGAGTGTTGAAGGAACAAGGGATGTTTTTAATTTATAATGTTTGGTGTTCATCAAAATGCCTGCCACATCATAAGCACTTGATAAATGATGGATGAACAGATGGATGGATGGACAGATGGGTGGATGGATGGATGGATGGATGGATGGATGGATGGATAAGACTAAAGATAGTCTTACAGACCGACCTACTGCACATACCTCAACCAAGCTTTCTGAAATTTCAGTGAAGATGCTATAGGATAGAAATGACCAAAAACACCTCTTTCATTTATATTGGTTATTTTTCAGTTTTCCCATTTTTATCTGCTGAGCAGATGGATACTTTCGTGGTTATAAGATGGCTGCAGCACGCTGTCCCAGGCATTACACATAGACACAATAATCTCTGGGGATGAAGAGGTTGTTCCTCTTAGGAGAGAGAAATCTTTTCCCAGCAGTACCCAGAGATATCCTCCGAGTTTCATCAGCTAGGTGTGGCTTGCTCACTTCCAATTGCCCTCTGGCAGGGTTCTGGGACAAACACTATCCTCATGTGGGTAAGCAGTAGTTGTTCAAACAAAAGAGGGACTCTGTTGGAAGCAGAAGGGAAATAGGATGCTGAATAGACAACCAACACTACCCATTTCTAAGCCTAAATTCCCAATCTGTTCTCTTCATTTCATGTACTTACCCAAACAAGGTTTGGCTGAATTCTGCTGTTGCTTCCTAGGACTGGGAAGAGCGCCCTTGCTCCTTCTGGGGCCTCCTTTCATTTTCTTTGCTCTTGATTCCCTAGACCCACAGCTACTCTCCCTCATCACCCCAGCTGCAAGCTCAGGCTCCTCTTGTGCTCGCAACATACTTCTGAGGCAGGGAGCACTTGCCTGTACCTGCCCCTCTCCAATCAAGTCTTCTTCCCATAAGTGCCCCCCGATGAACGCGGGACTCCCTAAGATGTGACAAAGGGACCCCTCTATATCCTTAACCCAGGATGTTGTCTTGAAGGTCATTGTCCCTTTTTGGGTGCCAAAGTTGCAGTCATCCCTCTGTATCCATTGCCCCTTTTGGTGGAACTTCTGCTACATCTGGAGCTCTGATCGTCTTTGGCCAATCCGTTTTCCCTAACCGGTAATGCACCCCTAAGATCTGTGCGCCTCCGTCACTCTCCAACTGAGTAAGGATGTGAGACATCACTTGAAATTGTGCTCCAGTGGGTCCTCCAGCACTTCTCTTGCCTGCCATCTGTTCAGCTGCAGCAATATGTCCAGGAGCTGCCTTGATGTCTTAGTCTGATTCACTTTTGGCATATGACCTGCCCAGCAGAGTTTATTTGCATGGCTTTTGTTCCTGCGCGTTGGATCTGCTCCAGAAACCCCATGTTGGTTAGTGACTAGAAGCTGTCACTTGATGTTTATTGGAGCATGTGTCACTGCTTCAGAGGATAAACTTGACGGCAACAGAAGGCCCAGATCTCACATCTCAAAAGGTAAGAGCACAGTGCCATGAATTTAAAATATTTTTCTTTGTCTAAAACTTGGTGTGACTTTGTGCCTCTCTGTTAAGAATACAGAAGTCTCTTAGCCTCCCAAGACCTATATAGATCTTACTTTGCAATTCATCCGAGACCTATTTATGGACAAAGCAGAGTCTACCGAGGAAAGTGGGGCAGATCTTTATTGCCTTCTCCTCATGGCAGAGACACCTCAAATGCTATTAATGATCCATTTCTCATAAATGAAAGTGTGTGTTGACGGCATTAACCTCAGAGGAAGAGCTTTACACAGTGTTGCCCTCAGCTGCCTGTGCGCTTGTTTCAGCCAGACCTGTGGGAATTGTGAACCGGGACTTGATGACAGCCTCTGACCACTCCGACTTTAACTTCTCATTAACAAAGCCATCACTTAAATGTTTAATGTCCAGTTTTACAATAGAGGAAGCCACGCTTCGATAGCATCCATCTAATACTTCATTAACCTCCTTCCCAGCCACACCTCCTGGGAGTCCAAGGCACCGCTGAGCTATCTTCTCTAAAAGAGCTTTTCTTACAGAAAATAACAGTGACCAGGTTGTGAACTCTAGGGAAAGGAAACTTGGATCAGAAAAACAAAAAGTAATAAATATGGCTTTGTTCTTATTAAAATACACTCCATCAGAATATAAGGCTACCTTTCTTTCACTGTGCTGCGTGCCTCTAATAAGTACTCAAAATGGTGCCACTGAGGTAAAAAAGTGATCAAAACGTTCAGTGACCTGAGCACCATGAGATAATGAACATACTTTGCCTTATTATCTACATCAGCTGAGTATTTAGATTCCTCCCTAAATCGTCTCTTTCATGAACTACTACTTCTATTTGGTCTCAGCTCAGCTCAGCTTTGGGGTTCAGAATTCTTAGATTTTGACAAGGTTTCTCTTATATGAGTAATCCCAAATATAAACAAAGAACAAAATAAAAACAGCTAATAGGAAAGATGGAGATAGATGTCTTAGTTACTTTTCTTGTTACTGAGGCAAAATATCCAACACTTAAGGTAAAGGAGGAAAGGTTTACTGTAGCTCACAGTTTGTAGAAGCTGGAGTTCACAGTTGGTGGGCTCCAAGGCAGGGTGGCACAGCACAGAGGCTCCACAGAACAGGTGGGCAGAAGGCGGCAAGCAGCACTCGACAAGCGACAAGCAACAAGCAGCAGGCTAGATGCTCTTTCTGTTCCTTATATTCTTCCCAGGCTACCTGCCCTTGGGGTGGGTAGCACTCACAATCCTAGCCAGAACTATGCCAAACCAGACAGTGAGCTAATTTAGTAATCACACACCCTTGATCCCAGCAGCACATACTGTAGATCCAGCCACCTCTGAAAAGCCCCTGCCCTGCCTTATGAGGGGAACATCTAGACAGGAGCCATAACAATGTTCAGTGGGGAACTAAAAGCAAACAAAACTGGATGTTCATTTTGTATTTGTCTTCTTTGGGTCAGACCTTTGCTCCGCTGTGTATATAGGAACCCTACTCATTAGGGGTGTGTCTATCTAAATGCTGGGAAGATGAGATTGTTTAGCCCTAAATTTATATCATCCCTCTTCAAGTCTGAGGACATAAAGTTAAGAGATTTACGTGGACATAGAACCACCAGTGGGTACCTAGAAATCTCCAGTCATTGTCCTAGACCCACAGTCACCTTGGATTCCAGCAGAACCTCCACAAAACTGAGGCTACTCAAAGCAGAAATATCATTTGATGGAGACCGGATTGCCCCCTCAAGTGATAAGGACTCCTCCAGAGCCACCTTGCAAACCCAGAAGTGAGATAATGATCAACTAGACCATCTCCCACAGCAGCTAATGCAGAAAAGCTGATCTTGTTCCTTTGTTCATAGGTCAATCTGATCTCTTTACCGCAGATGTGCTCCCTTCAGCTCCTCCAGCTGAAGCCCCTTCTCTATATTCTTTGACAGTTTGACTCTGCCTAATAAATCAGCCTCTGCCTCTCATGGATACTTCTTGAAGTACTTTTCTGCAATGATGTTAAGAACTTCTCCAGACCAAATTCAGGAGGCGCTTCTCAAACACTACTGGCCAAGTGACAAGCGAGATAGTCAGCAGACTCCAGAGGCTTTGCTGTACCAGTAAGGAGGACATGGCCACATGCTTGGACCAAAGATGAGAAACTATTCAGGATGTAGGTCAAGTTGTAGCCTGTGCACAGCATCAGTGAGAGACTGACTGGTGCTCCAACCTTCCCCCAACACTGTGACTCTTACAATGTTCCCAAGACAAGCAAAATAGAACACCTCAAGCTGACTCGGGATAATTTGGATTGAATAAGAAAATGACTGAAATTAACGCAACTAGTCAAGATTTTTTTCACTCCCAGGTATAATGATAATTCGAGTTATATAAAATTGTATGGTTTATCTACCTGAGTTGTGTGCATGTGCGTGCATGTGTGTGTGTGTGTGTGTGTGTGTGTGTGTGTATGTGGGTGTATGTATAACTTATGAGAAAATAAATGCTTGAAACCCCCAGGGTTGTGAAATTATATCCTAGATTTTATTTTTATTTCTCATATGCTTTTAAAATTTTAAACATTTTTCAAGAGGACTTCTCCAATGTTAGAAACAAAATTATTAGTTATAGAATAAAGAATTTATATAAATCATTACCAATTCATGACCCTCAGAGAAATGAGACTTGAGTTAGAGGAGATCCCATCCAAGGCATTCTCAGTCTGCAAGCCGACGTACAGACCCTAGAGCCCTCTGTCCTAGGATGTGGCAGGAAGTGGAATCGCTCACCCTATGCCTTCTCCTCCCCTTCCTCACTGACTATAGAACTCTGAGTTTGCACAGATGGCTCAGAGTGAGTGGGAAGAAAACCCATGCCTGGCCCCCGAAGTAGGTATGAGTCATCTAAACCAATGGGCATGGAGGACAGTTCTGGCCACTTTAACACGCGGGACCCGCTGGGGGTGGATGGGTATTATGGGAAATGCTTCTCAGATTTTAGTGGGAGATTCAGAGAAGAGATCATCCTCTTCTGGGCTTCTGGGTGTCTCTGTGTGAGAACCAGCTGCTTACAACTGTGTTAGTGACTGTCCAACGTGAGGTGAGTTAGCGTGAAAGGAAGCGGGTGGAGAGCAGAGAAAAAGATGGAAGAAATCTGGCCATCATGTAAACTTAATATAAATTGCTCAGTTAACTAACTGTGGGACCTCTCCATGTCTACTTATTGGGGACCATAAATGCACTTACTGTTCAGGGCATTTGTGAACTGGATTTTTGTTTGCTTTTATATATTGTACACAGTGTACATAGCATATTGTAGGATCAATAATGAATGATTTACTTTGCTGCTTCCCATTCTCTGAGTTCTTGCACATTGTGAACATCATTAGAACAGGAACCATATGGTATTTATCTTTGCATCCCTAAGCCAGGGTTGTGAAACTAGAGGTGCTCAGTGAATTAAAACTCAACAAACTCTTCAGCTGTAAGGTGAAACCATATGGATAGATCTTGAAAATGTTACCTTAGGTGAAACAGGAGAAAACCAGACCTCAAAGGACAAATGCTGTATGATTCCATGTATATGAAATACCTACAAGAGGTGAACTATAAAGACAGACAGTAGAGTAAAGGGCCCCAGGGGGTTGGATGAGCAGAGAATGGGGAGTTACTGCTTCAACTGGGTTACAGCATAGTTGGATCCATCTGCAAAATGGGAATTTTCACATATTCAGAATCTAGCACTTGCTTAGGTAGAAGGGTCAGTCAAACAGGATGACAAAGAATGCAACATGAATGTACATAAAAGCCACATCGCTTAATTTCTTGGAAGAATTAAAGTCTCTTCTTTTTGTTCTCACGCCCAAAAGAAAGCAATGGCTAGAAGGGCTTTTGAGAATAAATAGTCTAAGTGAAGATCTTAACTATGCGTAAAGTTTCTACCATCAATAACAGGAAGCAGAAAAATAAACTACAGACCACGCAAGTCCTAAAATAAAAGGGCTCTTGCTCTTTGGGGGGACTCCAGGAATCATTTGATAAGTAATATTTTATATAATGCTGAAATGTTAGACTTAAAATTATCTATTAGTAAAATTAGAATTGCATTAACACTCTGGAGGCCCTGGGTAAAGCAAAGCTAGAGATTGTGTGTGGTTTTTTTTTTTTTCATTATCTGTGCAACAAAATCCAGGGCAGTGTGCTGTGATTCAGAGTCCAGCACAGATCCCGAGTGCCTGAACTTGAAGTACTGAGTGAAGGAGTGAGGGAAGCAATGAACCAGGCAAATGCTACAGGGAAATAGGCTTCTGTCAAAACGTTCAAGTTATAGGCTTCCTTTGCTCTCAGACCATCAGGTATGTCTTTGAATAAGTAACTTGATTTCCTGCAGGTAATCATTAATGAAAGAATTAAAGAATGCCTCCCGTACTGCCACTGATGGGGTGGTAATGTCTAAGGCTGCGGTTCTAAAAAGGGGGCCGTGAGTTTATGTCCTTGCTTTGCCGTTCACGACCATGTGACATGAGAAAGTTGCCTGGCCTCTCTCATCCCTGCTTTCCTGGACAGTAATTACTCCATCTTCAATTTCTCCTTTCCACTGATTTCTTCTTTCTCATGTGCTGTCACTTTTCTTGGACTCTGAAAGCCCAAATACTTATGGGTTACGCAGACAGGTTCCCTTATTATACTTTTACAGGAAATAAATGCTCTTCAGTGAATCGTTCCTTTACGTATATTGTGCTCTTTTTCAGGGACCTTCTCTTTGGCTTGTGGAGTTCCTGACAGTTCCCTAAAAGCCATGCGCCCTCATCCTGGGAAAGGGTGTAGTGCCCCAACTCCCAACTTGTTTCTTTCCTCTGCCACCAAATTTAGTCTCTCCCTGCCTCACACTCTTCCTTGTACTGATATCATCTGCACTATAATAACAACCTACGACCTACTACCGTATATACCTGGCCTCTGTCTTAGCACAGGAACTCCCTAAATGTAAGAACCATATGTCAGTGGTTTCATTTATCATTAAATATTTATTGAGCAGGTACTGCATGCCAGATACAAGTTTAGGCATTTAGATGTAAAGGTAAACGAGATAAATTCTACCCTTTTAGAACTTGTTTTCTAGTGGAAGACAGTATTTTAAAAACATTGACTAGGCACAAAGCACAGGGGGCTCTGTGGAGGTAACTATTCTTTCTTTTAATTTTTATTTAAATTATTGGACTCTTTTTTAACCAATGGTGAGGACAAAGAGTGAGAAATGTCTCTCCTATTTGTTCTTAGTTCTCATGATGTTCTGTTTTGATGACAGTAGGTGACATCACAAATGACAAGCACAACAGGTTCTATGTGCCCGCATATGAAGGAGAAGGTAGTTGAGTGGCTCACTAATCAGCTCTTGAGCAAAGGGCTAACCCGATAATGGGTCAGTAATGAGGCAGCTCTTCTGAGCCAGGCTGCCGGCTAATCACATCTGGTTTGTAAAGTATTAATCAGCTCTGAGTCAGTGGGTAGGGAACATTAGGAATGCGGTTACTTCCTAAATAAATTATTTCTCGCTTACTCTGACAGTCATAATTGGTGCATTTAAAAGAATTATTTTAATACACTATGTGGAGCAAAGCTCCAATTTTGAGTCATTCTAATAATATTCTTTGATTAAAATACCAATTGCAATATTTTATATTACTCAAGATTTATAGGAATAACAACACAATAGACTTCATGTCATATTAAACATGCCTTGGCGGTATGTAATAGTTTAGGATTTATTCTGAAAGTATCACGCCTTCTAAGTCGTTTCCATCATTTCATCATGGAAATATTCTTTACCCCAGTGTTGTCATTAGTCTATACCTGGAACTGTCCTTTTGGTCTGCTGATTAAAAAGAAAGGTCCTTCCACTTTCCTATCACTTGTCACATTCGAGGTGCATGGAAAAGGTTTCCTGTTAGTCCTTCGGATTTTCCAATTTTTACCGAGATGTTCTAACAGGAAGTGGAAGGATTTTTTATTTTGGAAAGACAGCAGGTAGAATAATTAAGTTTGAATAAAAAATAAAGGCTCCATTCAGAATTCCCTTAATACCTAAAATAAGAATCTTATTAAAGAGAGTGTAAAAACTCCTACAGGGGGAAAAAAAGCTCCTATGAATGGCAAAGTTGGAGAAGACTGTCCTGATGATACGTGTTGATAATGTGTTCCAAATATGTCCAGGGTGAAGCTCTGTGTTCAGTTTGTACAAAATTTTTTTTTTTTACTTTTAGGAGCTAAGGGTACAATTTTTTCTTCTATACTATCCTATACCAATACTTAGTGTGTTTCTACAAAAATTATACATACTTTCTAGAGTATGCATGTTGGTGCTGACTTAATTTTCTTCTAAATAAAAAAATGTATTTCACTGTTGAAAATGTATCTTATTGTAGAGAATTTGAAAATGTGGAGAAAGAGTGGAACAAGACAGAATATCCAGTCTCACTTACCCCCCGAGACAGCACCGTCAGAAATGCTTACGCTTACTGCACTACATGTTTGAAATTGCCATATGCTTTGTTGTTTTCTGTGCATTCTCTCATTTAATCTTTACCAAACCTTATGAGATAAGAAGTTTACAACTTTTTCTATGTAACTAGTATTTATTCCTATACTGTTCGTGCTTTTATCACAAGGCTTGGAAGACCGAAAACCATGTTTCTTAGATTCTATTTCCACTTGGTCTCTGCATGCAATTTACATTCTTACTGTCTAGCAAAATGCTTTAGGACTACGGGTCAGATACAGAAGACAGTGGGAGACTATTCTCTTGCCTCTTGCAGTGGCAAGCATGTAGAATTTAGCAGAAGTGACTTCTAAAATTACTTCTGAGTCCCCTGTCTCTTCCAGTCACATACCTCAGGACTTAGGCTGATAGGGATAGCGGCCAGGTTTCCTATGAGTCTTCCTGTGCGTGGAAGCTGCCTCAGTCCATTTTCTGGAGGCACAGTTGTAGTATGTATTGGGTACCACCTTGACTTCTCTCTAGTTTTGCCAACAGGGTTTTAAGCCCCCAAATATTACTGCATCCTTTCTGTTTGTAAAACAGAGTGGATATGTTCTCCCGATCAAATCTTTACTATTAACAGCTAAATAATATTCCTCCTTGGACATTTTCAACAGCAACAACCAATTATTTTCCAATTCTCCCCATACCAACTGAGCATCCAACAATTGAATTCAACTCTGACACTATCCTCTTAGAGTTGGTGTCAGATCCCATGAGTTACGGGGCTCCGTCTCACATGATTGTCCTAACTTCATTTGTCAATTACAAGACTCAGGTCACCTGTAGATCTGATTGACTGGCTATGAATCAAGGGCTTTCAAAGTTCACTTTCAGTTTAAATAATTTGTTAGAACAGCTCACGGAACTGAGCAAAATGCTTTACTTAGTAATACTGGTGAATTATAAAGGATACAGCTTAGGAATTGCTTAATGAAAGAGATGTACAGGGTAAGGTATGGGGGTGGGGGGGACTCTCATGCCCTCTCTGGGCAGGTCATCCTCCCAGCATCTTGATGTACTCACAAAGCCAGAAGGTCTCCGAAACCAGTTGTTCAGAGTTTCATGGCTCCACTATATGAGCATAACTGAGTAAATCATTTGCCACTGGTAACTGAACTCGATCTCCATCCCCTCTTCCCTCCCGTAAGATTGCCCATCAACCACTGCTCATAACAGCAACAAAAACCCCCTGATTTAAACAAAAAAATCAAATCTAAATAGAATATCTTTTTGATACTTACTAAAATCTGAAGTCATGAAAGAAAACAGTTACGACAAAGATGATGATGATTCTCACTATCAAATTTACACGAAGCTCTTCTTTACTCGTGGCGTCTTATTTTGTGATCCATAGCCACAAGAAAATAAAGAAGAGGTCCAGGTTTACTTTCATTTAGGTGCCTAAAATTTCATTTAAGGATTTTTACCTTCCAGCAATGAAATTTTTAATAATAACATTTACAGGGTTAGTTTGTACTGCTTCTCTTAAGCTATTGCCTGAACTCCTGGACCGGTAATTCCAGAGAGGTCTTGATCCTCACAACTTTCATATCTCCTGAAAGTTTGTTAGAGATAAAAATACTTGGATTTCACCCCAATGTATTGAATTAGAAGCAAGAGATGGACCACAGAAATTTGTGTTTTAATACACTTATATTTTTGTCACTGTCCTTATCCATGTTAAAATATCTTGGTTTTATCTATGCTCCATCCATGATGCTATTTCTCAAATGGGTTTTCATATAGTGAGTTTGAGCATTAGCGTTGCCACCAGCATGACCTTCCTTGAGATGCTAGCAAAGTCCAGCTTCTCTTTCAAGGTGAACCTGGAGTTTCCTGAACTATGCTGGTTTTATTTATTTATTTATTTATTTATTTATTTATTTATTTTTGCGGTACTGGGGATCGAACTCAGGACCCTGCGCTTGCTAGGCAAGCGCTTATTCCACTGAGCTATATCCCCAGCCCCTCTGCTGGTTTTAAAAAGTCACCAACGTGATGGGAAGTTTATCAAATTAAGGACTGAGTGTTGCCTTAGATAGTAGATAATTATGTGCCACTATTTAGAGATAGAAATGTTACTATGGGCAAAATATTGAGGACAAATATACATGGTCAGATTCTTCTTTTGCATTGCACAGGATGTCATAAATTGGGGATTTTCAATGGGCAATGCATTCAAAATTATTTGGGCTAAGACATAGATAGGCCCAGTGTATTAATTAATCCTGTATTTCCCAAACCTTAGCTGGTTCCTGTAATTATTTATGTATAAGATTCAGTTTTAAAATTAAATATATTTATCCTAATTAAGGTTTGTAAAAACATAGTTTTTAATAATCTAGTTATAATTTTCTAGTAAAATTAAAATAAATATATATCCATTGAAACAAAGGGAAATACTCATTTTAAAAACCATCTTGTGATGTGTTTTGACAAGCATAAGATTAATTTATGTAATACATTGTCCTCTTTTCCCATTGGGGACTTCCAGGAAAGAATGCAGACTGATAAGATAATCTAAATGCGTTAGTAATACATGAAACAACATTACTGAAAGGAATAAGAGATAAGAGCTGACGTCAAAAATTTTGGAAATGAATGGAATGAAACTAAAAGCAAATGTAACTATAGATAGTGCTGTGTTCATTTGGACAAGGTTAAGTAGAGGCTAAAAATTCTGACACAACTATAGGTGTCTATTGGAATAACACAGTTCAGCATGTGTTCACGGTAAGAGTAAAGTTTACAGATCAGCAAGTGGGGGAGGTTAAAGTGCAGTGGAGGATTAGAGGTGGAGATGTTAGCAAGGACAGTTAACTATATATATATATATATATATAATGTATAGAAAGATTTATAAACATATATCAGTAGACAGATTAGTATATACACTTTTTTTTAACTTTGTCAGTGTATGGGCCCCAAAGAAATTATTTACCAGGAGAATCAAGCATACCTAGTATGATCTTGATTTCTAGTGCTATGCTTTAATGAAAGGAACCAGGGCTCCTTGTAGAAGTGGCTGATTCTATCACTGGTCAGAAAATACAGTACTCAACATAATCCTGAAGCATCTTACAGTACTGGAAAAGAAGGAAGTGGCTTATGTCTGCCCTGTGCCCCTTAAAAACAAATCCACAGTAATGGCAGTGGGAATTAATCAGAAGAACTCCCAATAGCCAAAGCTGAAATATATTTGAACACAAAGTAAAGTAGTTTGAGAATATTAAAGTACAGAAGAAATATTCATGCTGATAGAAAAAGTATTTGAATAAAGTACTAAATAGACAGATCACATCTCCCTATGCAGAAGACTTAAAAGTGCAGACATTCTATCAAAACTAGGGGGAAAATAACCCCCTACTTCCTATGGGTTATGTATAGTAACCTCCTTCCAAAGAATTCATTATGGAAAGAATCATTTTTACAGTGGAGGAACCTATTAAACACAGCCTCAGCCTGGTGAGCAGGTCAGCATCAGCAGTGATATATTCTGTTGATATTGTGTACCACTGACACAATATACAGAAGTGGCATTTACCTCTGTGGTCTTCCTTCATCAAATTCATAACCCCAGTCTAATCCCGAGAAAAACACCACACAGTTTCCATTAGAGCATTCTGAAACATACCTAATCAGTTCTCCTCAAAACTGTCAACAGCATTTCAAAAAAGAAAAACCTAAGAAACTATCATAACCAAGAGGAGCTTAAAGAGACCCAATAACTAAGGTAGTGTGCTATTCTGGGTAGAACTGTGATCAGTAAAAGGTACTAGCTAAAAACGAAGGAAATCTGACTAAGCCATGAACTTTAGTTAATAATATGTATGAATGTTGGTTCATTAGCTGTAACAAATGAACCCATTAACTGTAACAAATTAGTGCCAAACTAATATGGTAATAATAAGAGAAATTATATACAATAGGCAAAAGGTATAATGAGAACTCTCTGTGCTATGTGCTCAATTTTTTTGTAAGCCTAAAAACGCTCTAAAATATTAAGTAGAATCAACTATTTAAAATTAAAAACAATAAAAGAGACATATCCTAACTTCCCAGGAAAGCCTGTGATCTGTTCCTGGGAGATCCTTTTGCAGACCATTCTGGTAAGAGTACTGTGCCTGTCTATGCACTTGAAGAGGTTGGTTTGGAGCTGAAACTTTGCTTCTAGAATCAAAGGATCAAGTAATAGGGTGTACCAGCGAGGCCTGCCATCCTTGTGAAATTTACATAAAGGCACTGATATATGCTCACAGTTTGCATGGATGCCCTGGTATGTGCTAGCTGTTTTCCCAAGAATTTCAAGAATGGAAATATGAACATGAGAACACTGTTTTTTTCTGCTATGTGATCTTTTAGACATGAATGCAAGTCAAAAATCCAGCTTAATAATTTCTCACAATTTTAAATCTCTAAAGACTGATATTTAGACCCTATAACCAGCAAGGAATTATCATTCTATGAATGCAAGTGATATGTAGTTAATATGATTAGTAGTAATAACATAGCTAACATCAATTAAATATTTACCACATCCCAGACACTGGCAATATAGAATTCAAAAGTTCAGTTTGGCTGGGGATGTAGCTCAGGGAGTACTGTATATGCAAGGCCCTAGGTTCAATCTGCAGCGCTGGGAGAAAAAAAATGTGAAGGTCCAGAATTCTTATGCCCTAGGTTAATGCCAATTTTCTATTTTGTTTTATAGCATAATTGTTTCAGGTATGCCTCTGGAGCCTTTTGACATCCACAGTGCTGATAGAAACCTGCAGACACCTGCCCCATCCTGTTTAGGAACCTGAACATATGGCTGCTTCACACCCCTGTCAAAATCATCCCTTATGGTGCCTCTTGATTTGCAGACCGACTCTCTAAATGGGCCCTAATCATAGGGCTGCAGCCTGTGTTAATGGAAAATGACAGTCAGCCATACATAGTTATTTCCCGCACAGGTGTCCCTAACTCAAAACCCCTCCAGATCTGAACCCGGATGATAGAATCCACCCTTCTTCCCGGGGCTGAACCCTGACTCACCAGCCCACCTCAGCCCCACCTGCGTTCTCATCATTCAAAAACTTCCTGAGTCTTTTCTCCTGCCTTCTCTAGACAATAATTAAAATTCACCATATTGCACTCTAAGATTTAACAGGCTTCAGAAATCTCCACTGGTGTAATAGCACTAGTCAAAATGAGCGAGTGAAAAACAGCTTTAAATGTTTCCTGCATTTGGCAAGTAAATAATGATTAAATCTGATTAAGAGGAGAATCAGAGGAAAAAGATGTGAGCCAGGGGTAGCTCTTTACACCAGGTATTTACCATGCCAACATCGAGAGGAAGTTTTTAAGGAGAAAGAAATGAGGTGGTATCTATGGGAAGTGTGCCCACAGTGGGAAACTACGTGAGACAGTGGGGAACTCAGGCACAGAGTTGGCTATTCATGTCCAAGGCAGTCCAAGCCTAATGGCCAATTAAGGTCCATTTGTTCAACTTCACCATCCCCTTTTGTTGTTTACTGCTTCGACTTCGAATGCCAAAGCTTTTTAAAAAAGAGCTTGACCTTTCCACAAAGGAATGTTTTCAGTTTAACCACTAATTTCCTATTACTGGCGTACAAAATGCACTAGTTTGGTAGTCAGGCAGTAACTCAAAGTAGAGTTATGTGGCTTCAGACAAAACACAGCATAGAGACTAATAAATGAAAACTACTGACCACTGAGTATTTTTAAGCAACCAAGACATGTTTTTTTTTTTATAAGAAGCTTCTCTTGTGAAGAACTTAGAGCTATTTTTATTGTTAAAGTGCAAAAGAAAAAAAGGATCCAGAGAACAAAGAGGCATAACTAATTCAATTTATCATAATTTTATCTCTTGGACTATTCTCATTTTAAAGCTAAACTGTGATTTTTAAAGTTCTTTTTTACTTCTGTGTCATATTTCTATCTCAATGACTCGCCTAGGAGTCTGGAAAGAACAGATTGCTAAAATTGTCCTTTGTCAAAACTTCACAGTGTGCGCTGTGATCTTCATGGGATTAATTCTTAAACTTGCTTAAAGGCTTGGAGTAATAATGTCACCGCTCTGGCTCCCATCTCAGGGTCTGTTAAAGCCTCCTGCAGTTTTAGATGGCCCTTTTTCAGGGGCAACTGAACCTAGAGTATGTGATTGATTTAATGGCGCAACACTGGATTAAGGGTGCTGGGATTAAGGGTGGGTGACTGCTGGTTTAGTCCATTGATTCCATTGGCACCGCCCTAATCCCAGCAGCCTGGAGAGAGCAGAAGAAGGGGTAGAAAGATGCTGCTAAGATGAGGTTGCTGATCTTGCCGTCTTCTACCCCAGTGAGTTGTCGCTCTGCCACAGGCTCCCCTGCCTTGGAAGCAGCCAATCGTGGACTGAAACCTCTGCGAACTGCGAGCTAAACGAACTTTTTCTCCTTTAACTTTGGGTGTTGGGTATTTTGTCTCTGCCTTGGAAGCAGCCAATCGTGGACTGAAACCTCTGCGAACTGCGAGCTGAACGAACCTTTTCTCCTTTAACTTTGGGTGTCGGGTATTTTGTCTCTGCCTTGGAAGCAGCCAATTGTGGACTGAAACCTCTGCGAACTGCGAGCTGAACGAACCTTTTCTCCTTTAACTTTGGGTGTTGGGTATTTTGTCTCAGCAATGAGAAAAATCACTAAGATAGCCATCAATACCTAGGACATTAGGGCCCCTTTATATTTATTTAAAAGTTTTTTTTTCTTTTTCAATCAGGGTGCTGACCTTGACCCATATAGACTTTCAATTTTCATATCAATCCAGGTACTAAAATTTGCATCTGTCATGTGACAGGTACTGGAGATAAAATATTCTACAAGATTAACAAGGTCCTTGTCTCCAGGAAACTGCATCTCAATGAAAGACAGATAAACAGATAAGATCACTTTATAATTGCTATAAAGAAAAAACAGGGAGAAGGCCTTTAGATATGGTGGCCATAGGGTTCTTTCAGCAAGGCTGCTATGGTTTGTGTCTAGATGTTCTCCCAAAGCTTCATGCACTCATAGACGAAGCTTTTCAGAGGGGGCTGGGTCTACGGTACCTGAATATGGATTAAGGATGCGTGACACTTAAATTAGTCCACTGACTGATTTAGCATAGTTCTTAGTATGACTAATAACAAATAGGAAGGTCCACCTTAAGTGTGAGCTGCACCCACCAATAGGCTTGTAGCCTGATTCGAATAAAAAAATGGAAATGAAGGCTTGCTGCTGCTGCTGCTGCCACCCCTTGGGGTCCTCTTGCTTACCCTGCCATGGACTGTTTCCCCTCTGCCATGGCCCTCTGCCATGCTGTCCTGCTTTGGAGCCAGAGGACTCTGGATTGAACCCTCTCCAAAATGTGAGCTGAAATAAACCTTTCCTCCTTTAACTTGTAGGCGTCAGGTACAATATCTGCGCCAGCTATAAGAAAGTAACTAAGACAAAAGAGGGCGCCTGAGCAGGGATCTGGCTGAAAAGGAGCCGAGAGTGGGAGCAAATAGAGTTGGGGAGAAAGTAAGCGTAGGAAAAGTGAGTTCGGACTCACGAGTGTCAAAGTAAAATCAGAGTTCTGTACACAGAAAATAAATGTCCATCTCATACGAGTCTCACAGCAAAGGCTTTTAACTGTCAAAAAGAAAAAAGAGAAGGAGCCAAGTTAAAACAAAGGAAACTGCAAGAGCAGAGATCCCAGAACAAGAATGAGCTCAGAGGCTGTGGAAAGAGAACTAAGGCCAATGTAGCTGATGAACAACGACCCAGGCCAACATTTTGTTGGGCCAGCCTAATAGGTCATGGCAAGTAGATTCAACCTTGTTTCCAGTGAGGTCATATACAGGTGGAAGTTTCAGGCAGGAATATGATTGGTCTCCTCTGCAGAGATGCATTTGAACGTGAAAAGTAGCGTTTGGGGAAGGTGTGGAGGGCACTGAGTGGCTCCGGGAAAAGACGATGGTAGTTTATACTTAGGGTGGGAGTGAGGGAAGGGGAAATAAAGGACAGCAGCTCACTTTTCAAATATTTATTGAATTCTCCTTGAATGTCAGATACTTTCCTAGGTTCTCCTTTTTCTCCACTTGGACTTTTATCCCAACAGTTTCAATCACAGCCTTCTCACAACACTTCCTGGATTGCATTTGCATTTTCTTGATGTTTCTCTGTCTCTTTCACACTCTAAATTGTGAGCTCTCAGAGGACATGTATAGGATATAATTTATTTTTCTATTTTCAAACTGGTACCCTGCATCTAGTGGTCTCTAAATAAGTGCATTTTGAGTTTAATTGAAAAGTTGAATTGACTTCAAGACTGCTATGTCACATTCTCAGGGAAAGAGCTTGTCATCAGGCCCTGTCAGTTTGAGTGCATTCACCTTTTTAAAAAGTGCTCAAAGGATTTCTTTCCAAGATGGTATAGTTTGCTGCCTGCTTATCACAAGTAAAAATAGCACTGATTAATAGAGACAAAATTAGAAAAACGTTTGGCTAAAAAGTCTTGCTTCTTTTCATCTGCTATCAATTTTCCTCCCTAATCATGGAAAACAGTGACCAAATTTAAAAGTGAAATCGTCATCACAATGGTAAAATGCCCAATATGAAAATATTTATTATTTTGTATTAATACAAGTTGTGAGTTAGGTTGTTTTTTTCCTTCATAAGTAATATATTTTTCAAATTTTTAACAAAATGCTATCATTTGAATCATCAGGCAATGACGGTGCTGTGTTAGGCTGAGCATAGTCCCATACAGGTATCAGATCCTACTCCCTGGAACCTTAAATTTTAATTTAATTACAATTCTTGGGATAGATTTTCCTGGATTACTCACTGCACTCACCTATATCCTTATGATAGAGTGGCAGAGGGAGATTGAAACACACAGACACAGAAGAGGAGCTGGGATGAAAGAGAAAGATGTAAAGGTGTTGGTTTTAAAGAACGCAGTGACGGAGCCCCAGCCTGGGAATGCCCCAGCTGCCAGGAGCTGGAAGAAAGAGGGAAGGGATTCTTTCTCAGAGCATCTGCGGGGAAAGTGGCACTGTTTTTAGCCCATTCATACTGATTTCAGATTTTGGCCCCCCGAAGTGGAAGAGAACATATTTCTATTCTTTCAAGCTTTCTAATGTGTAGTGATTTGTTGCACCAGCCAGAGGAAACTAATATAATCATGTCATTCTTTGAAGTATTCATTTCTAGAGCTCTCCTTAGGGATCTGATCTGCTTCTTTCTGTCCTCTGTACCTTCTTCCTTCACCTCTCAGCCTTCCTGTACAGGCAGCACTACCTTAAAATTGACAAGATACCTCCTACACACATTTGACCGGTCATCTAATTTACAGACCGTGTCACAAACCCTGTCTGGTGGACCAAAGGATGGAGAATACATGAGCCCGCACCCCTCCTCACAAGCCAAGTCATGTGACATCTCAGAATCCCCTGCTATAATGGTCCGAAGACTATGCTGGGTCTCCAAGAATCCTTTTCCGAAGTGCGGGATGAAGTCAGAGTGGGTCTATCAATCCCACTGCCTCTAAACATAATACCAAACCTGGAGTTTCAAGAATTCTAAACTGAATTAGAATTTCAGGTCAGTATGAGAGAATATTTGTCAAGCAAAAGTATTTAACATATTTATCTAGAAGTCATCTAACTTGATTTAAAATTTAAGTACTCAGGCATGTGATTTGGGGGCCGCCTCTTTGCTTTTGTTGTAGGACCCATACATGTTAGAGATTTATGACTACATCTGGACTCAGGAAAGCTGATAAAACCAGTGTCATCCCAGAAGACATCCATTCTGTAAACCAGGAATCTGTCTGTTCACTTCACCATCTAGTCTTTGCTCTCAGTATCCAGAGAGTTTCTCAACTGACTACGCTGTAGACTCAGAAATTGCATTTAGAACAATTAGTTTTTGTTTTATTTTTTATTTTCATAGAAATTTTCATCACTAAATACATATTTGCATCATCTAGCAAATACTTTCTACTACCAAATGATTTAGTTCATCCTTCATAAACAATGAGTGGCTTAAAGAGAAAATGGACTTGTGTGCAAAGGCAGGAAGAATTTTGCCTTTTCTTGAATAAGACGATGGACTTACAAAGATTCTCCCGTTGGTCAAATTCTAGCCAGGCTCCCTTGAGCCCTCTTTTAATGAGGGACTGTCTCTGAGCCTTCTAAAAGACAAGAATCCTGATAAGTCAGTTTAATGAGAATCCCTCATCACCGATACCTGATTATCCTGCCTAGCCTGCCCTCAACAAGAAGCTTGTTGATATTTAGCAAGAACAACATACCCCTTGCTCCTCGTGACCCCCTTAGTAATTTTTCATCCATTGACTCCACTCTACTCTTAAATCCCCACTTTCCTTTGACGTGTGTGAAACTGAATCCAGTTCTATAATAAGGTAGCTTTCCCATTATTGCAACAGTTCCTCATTAAAATTTGTTCTGATCTCTTTACAATGCAGTTCTACGTTTCTTTGACAATACTACCTCACAAAAGTGCCAAGCATTTCCTTCCACACTTAGGATAAAAGCGGGACTCTCCACCTTGGCCCATGGCGTGTTCTTTCGCCAGACCCACCTTCCTTCCATTTGCTCCTTGAAGACCCAGTGGTCCTTTCCAGCTGAGGATCTTTGTGTCTGCCTCCAAAGTTCAGCCATCGCATCTCTTTACGATCAGATTGCTTCCCAGGACATCTCAGCTCACCTACATCTTCCTGATATCCCACTTGCAGGCATTCTGGACAACATGGTGCATGAAATATCTGCTTGTTTGTTTACGTACTGACCATCCTAGTGGAGAAGAAAGCCATGGGTAGGGATCCTGCTGACTGGTTGCCTGCTGTGCTCTCGGTGCTTAGCATACTGCTTGCTCTGCTTCCTGGCGAACATTTATCATTGGATGCTCTTGGGGTCTGATGAATCAGTCACCCATCTCATGTGAGGCCCTTCATACATTCTGGGCTTCTTCACCCTCCCTGTGTAGTGTGGCTTATGACCCTGTGGCCTCCTTGCTTTTTGCTTCAGGAGTGTTCAAGCTCCATTTGGCAGGACAGAGCTTCTCTTCCTTATCATAACAGGGACAATGTATCCCTCCAATGAAGGTCTCTACAGCTTGATTATTTTGCTCTTGCTGGTTTTGATTTCACTGCCTTAATAACAAGGATCTTTCTCCTGGTTATTGGTGCCTATTCTTCCATCATACCTAAGCATATGTATTTCTAGAACTCACCCGAGAGCCTGTGTACTCTTCTGTCCTTTCTCAGACACTATGACCCCAGAAAAGCA
Organism: Dinomys branickii; assembly: GCA_004027595.1. NCBI lineage: Eukaryota > Metazoa > Chordata > Mammalia > Rodentia > Dinomyidae > Dinomys > Dinomys branickii. The sequence continues at coordinate 29,640 of PVLD010000125.1, read as the reverse complement.
AGGGACACTTCTTGTCCATCATTCTTTTTCACAGCAAGTGAGAAGCACACCGAAAATACTCAGTGAAGGGCTGGGGATATAGCTCAGTGGAATAAGCGCCTGCCTAGCAAGCGCAGGGTCCTGAGTTCGATCCCCAGTACCGCAAAAAAAAAAAAAAAGAAAATACTCAGTGAATATGTACGTTCAATGCCTATGTTTAATACATGTAAAAATCTATAAATAGCATTCTTTCTGACTGCATTCATTTGTTTATTTAAGTACAGTCAGCAAGAGGTGCAAGACCATGATTACAGACCTTTACATTGGGATAGAGGATACCTTTACACCTTTACATCTTTCTCTTTCATCCCAGCTCCTCTTCTGTGTCTGTGTGTCTCAATCTCCCTCTGCCACTCTATAATAAGGATATAGGTGAGTGCAGTGAGTAATCCAGGAAAATCTATACCAAGAATTGTAATTAAATTAAAATTTAAGGTTCCAGGGAGTAGGATCTGATACCTGTATGGGACTATGTTCAGCCTAACACAGCACTGTCATTGCCTGATGATTCGAAAGATAGCATTTTGTTAATGTTAGCATTTTCATTATTCTTTAAAAAATGTACTTATTCTTTGGCTTGCTTTCTACTATCCTCTACTCCAAACACACACACACACACACACACACACACACACACACTCACCACATACAGACACAGACTCACCACATACAGACACAGAACACACACACAGAACGTGCACAGTTTCATAGAAATATTTCCAAAGCCTTATAAGGTTCATATAAAATATTAAAGAGGAGTAAAAGACATAAAAACAAAGATAATGTTAACTGAAGACAGGCTAAAGCTACAGTTGCAGATGCAAACCACTGCAAACATAAAACAAAGATTGTAATCACGTTAAATAAGCATATGAATAATTAACGTGTCAATTTTTTCAAACAAAATAGTCAGATGTGCCAATTTACTTTCTAACTGATTTTTTCTTTGGTGGTGGTGGTACTGGGGATTGAACTGAGAGGCTTTTCGCTGAATTATATTGCCAATATTACCATAGATGTCTATTTCTTATTTTGAGACAGGGTCTTGCTGAGCTGCCAGGTTGGGCTTGAACCAGTGAGGTTCCTGCCTCAGCCTTCCAGAGTGCTAAGATTACAGGTGTCTACCACATCATAACAGCCTGAACTGAATTTTCATACCGTTTATCCCCCTTGACCTTCATTTGCTTTAAGCCTATTAATAATATACAGTTATAGACCACTAAAAATTTTTAACAAATATTGTAAACATGTGCAGTTAGAAGTGTTATTTTAAAATTTATAAATCCTTCATACATCATTCAAATTTTGCCTTATTTTGAGCATTGAATCCATTATGTGTCAAAAAATAGCTATGGACTCATTCTTTATCACAAACATTTGAGATGTTTCCTTTCCTCTTGAAAAATGTGCCCATGTTTAAAAGTAAGAAGAAAATTAGCTGAAAAATCACATTGCACAAACACTGCAGTAATTTAGGAATCATAACCCATGGCAAAAGGCTCTGAATCGAACTGGTAGGCTAAGAATTCCAAGTCAGAAGCTGGAATCTTCTGAAAGCTGGAATCCCTTTCCTCCACTCAGGAAAGGGCATCAACAGATGCCAAAGATTAAGCATGCTACATAGTGGGGTGAATGTTAAATACTCTCTAATTCACTCACAATTAAAAAGCAAGTCAATCATAATCTTCAGTATTCTATCAGTAGAACAATATTCATGTCATACCTGAAAGATGGAAGTGAGAACCATTACTTTAGATAATAGATTTCAACTGTAGCTGGATTTTCAGCTACAGCCTAAGTGGCTCCATGGCAGTTTGGTTTTATATAGACTTAGGCTGTAATTCCCAGATACCCTACATTATCCTTAAAATTTCCTTAACCATGAAATGCAGCCATCCTGATTTTGAGTATGCTTCTATATGGTGAGCCTTGCGCAAACTAAAATTCGAGGACCACTGCTAGCCCAAAAGAAGAAACAAAAAGAATGTCTATACGGTTTTCAGATGTGATTAAGTTCTAGCAGTTGGTGGAGAAATCTGGATTATACAGGCACCTCTGCAAGTGCTATTCATAGTGACATAAAATTAAGCCTCCAGGATGTTAGTCTTTGTTAGCAGGTTCATCACTGTCAAAACAAACAAACAAGCAAACAAACAGACACCCTTCTAGCAGCAGACACAGGCAAAGAAGGGGACTGAGAGACAGAGTTTCTAAAGTAAAGAGAGACAGGAGTTCCTACTCCTTAGTTGATATCGCAGTAAAAAACATCCAGAATTCAAATGGAAGAGGAAGAGAATGAAGACACGTAAGAGGACTGACTCACAAACGTGTCTTCAGTGATAATAATTTATTTTGAACTTTAACTTTCAGTGGCGCCTTTAATGACTTCAGTAAATGACAGTGTATTTACATTTTCTCTGGCACTATCCTTACAAGCTTCACGTTTCCTCAGAGAGCCTCAATGTTCCTTATATTGTATTTTTTTGACACCTGTAATCAAGGGTTTTCCCCAGGTCTTAAGCAAACCTAACAAATAATGATCCTTCACAATAGGGCTAAAAACAGGAGTTTAATTAATTAAAGCACTAATTGGACTTCCCCATTACTGATATATTATTTCCTGCTCTGACATAAACATTAATCAAATTCACTGAATAATTCAGCTGTCTACTTCCCTCACCTGTGTAGATGAATTTGCCCATGGTCCTGTAACGATAAAGAAAAATGCTTCCTGATGTTATTTGATAATGCCTCTGTTAAGTGCTAATAACCACTAACATTTTACCATAAAATGGGAAGAAGTTATGGAGTAAGAAACATGCAATTGAAATATCTCAAATTTATATGTTACATATTTATAGCTAATATTTATTTGCTTTTGCTTTACAAAAGAATTAACTCATGGAGGAAAAACCTTTTGAGGAAATAGCCAAAAGTATTTCAGAAGAACTTCTGCATTTTAATGAAGTAGGCCATTTAGACTGCAACTGTACAGGGCAGTGGATTTCCTCTAATTATGTGATTAGATAAATATTTATATATTTTTTTCTCTGTTGAAATCCAAGCTTCCTGTTGCGTCTGAATGCTGGCTGTCGCCTCTCCAGCTGGCAGGCCTAGTCTTTGGAGCTGTTGGAGAAGACGCACTTCAGTGGCTGCTTCAGTGAGATAGGAAGGCAACATTAACAGGCAATTCTGTTTTCAGACCCAGGTGAAGGAGATCTGGGTTTGGCATCACGGGGTAAGGAAAAAGTATAGGTCTTGCTGCTGTCTGACCAGGATCTTGCATGGGACTGCCTTGGTGGAAGAAATCTACATTGCTCACAGGCTTATAACTCCATGGGCATCCAATGATATAAAAAGCATAAAGGTCTGGACTCATGTGCCAGTACCAGACAACTCTGAAGGGCTGTCTTAATTCCAGAGTCCTCCACTCCTTCAGGTCAACTGTGTGGGAACTCAGCTTTTCCCTCCTAACCAGCCTACCTCTTCCCCTTCCCATCTACACCCTTCCATCACAAGGGAGACTTCCACTCGCTTATCTCTATCTAGGAAACCCTACTTAGGATTCAGCTTTCAGGGAGACTGATCTGTGACGGAGGAAAGGCAGTTTCATCCCTGAAGTAAACAGGAAATAGTCCCCTCACGTTCACAATAGTGAAGTGGGTGTGGCATTTACATGAAAATGCCGAAAGGAAGTAAAGGAAAAAGAAAGAAGAGGTACAGGGGCGAACTAGACCACACCCAAGACTAAAACAGAGAGAACTTTTTCTTTCTTTTGAGGACCTCACTTGAGTTGAGTGTGATTCTGGGCCAGGCCCTGAGGTAACCTCAGTGAGGCAGCCTCCCCAACATGGCGGCTGATGAGAGGAAATAGCAGCTAGGGTTTAGAAGAGAGGGCTGTTTCTCCAGCCAGAACCTTCTAATTGCCTCTCAGACACTCCTCAAGCTCTTCAGAAACAGGTTCAGAGTTACTTCAAAGTAGACGTACTTCAAAGTTGTGTTCAGAGATTTTAAAATAAACTGCAGAGTTCTCAGAAATCTCCTCAGCAGCAGCAGCAGCAGCAAAGCAGGCACCACCCCTGCCCTTCTTGTGCAAAGCAAATGAGATTCTAGAGATCTGTCTCATTATCAATGAGAACAGCAGTCCTTCTCTAGCACTGCTGGTATGGACACAAACTCTTCACACACTTCAGCGGAATATATCCATCATTCTGTGTGCTTTGAATTCTCTCTCTTTTTTGTTTTTTTAAATCACCTTAGCCACATGCAGTCCCTTGAGTTTCCAGGTGAAACTATAAGTTTTAGACACCATTGCCTGATAAAGGTGAGAAGTTATTTAGCCCAAGACTCACTGTGCTTTACTGACTGATGTACAAAGAAAAATACGCAGCTGCCCCTACAGGCCTGCCCACCGTGGGGAGGTCGGGTGGGTACTGTGAGAAAGGCAGAGGGTAGGGTCAGGAGCACGGCGGCATCTTTAAAGAATGAGCGTAGGCTTATTACTTGATGATGTCTTTGTCCCCAAAAGCCATCTCAGGTCTGGCTGCCTGTACAGAGCCCCAACTCATGAAAGGGCACCAAGAGAGCTGTGTGAAAAGGTTTCTTCTTTCTTTTTTAAAGTTATCTGCTAGATGCTCTGAAAAGAGCTTTTTGTGTTGAGCTTAAGGCAGCTCAGTTTAACTAGCAGTAGGTAGAGCATTGTTAAAAACGGATAAAAACGGGAGATAAGCTTTGCTCCCACAATCTGCTTCCAATGGATATGGGACAGAAAAAGAAGTGGCTCCTTGGAGGCACATTGCGGCTGCGCTTCTTGGGCTCAAAGGCCTTCCTCTGGAACTAATATTTACCTCCAATTACAGTTTCCCGGGGTAAGGAGTCCCCACTAATGATCCTGCTCGGAAAAGCTTTGATTTACTGAAGGAGTAGCAAATCCACTCACTCATGGAGCCCTTCACAGAAAGCCCGAATGAAGAGATTAAAATCAGAGCAGATGGAATTTTTATTTATACTTCTTTGAAATTCAGACCTTCCCTCCTCTCTTTCCTTTTCCTTGGAGCAGAGTGGCTCCAAGAAGTTCTGCTCTACCTTTGAAAGCTTACATCTATCTCTAGGCTGCAGCTTTGCCTTGTTCAACTTTACCACCTTTCTGTCTCCTTGAAGTTAAGATTTGGCTAATGTGGAAAAATGGTGTAGATATATCAGTTTGTTCACACCAGTGACATGCAAGGTGGGAGCAGCAGAATGGCTGGACTTTTCCGAGACAACAAACATCAATCCAAAGCTCTGCTTTCTTTTCTTCTTCCTCTGTTATTTCCAGCCTATACAGAGTTCCAGCCTTTCTCTGGGGAGATGGAAAAATCCCTACAGGAGAGCAAAGGAACCCAACAAAGGCTATCCCCGCACCTGCTGTATAGCGCTATCCTTTGTTCTTTCCTGGTGTCCTCCAGGACATTCACTAGTGTCCACAAAGGGGGTTTTAGCACTGTGACTCTCTGGGGGCAGTCTTAGAGGGTTTTTCAGGGATAGATTCTCTGTTTATCTCTGACTGCACATAGATGTGGTTCAGTGGCCAAGCACAGAGGGAACTTGGTCCCCTCCAGTCTCAAGCAACAGTTATCTGCAGCCAGCCCAGCCTTGCTGGGATCAACTTATTACCTGTACTGCTTGGAAGTGCATGCAATTATAATAATAGTAAGTGCAATAAAGGTCTTGAAATTGATTTTCTAGTATTTTATTCACAGAGAAAAAGACAGGGGAGAAGAAGAAGGAGAAGGAGAAGGAGAAGAAGAAGAAGGAGGAGGAGAAGGAGGAAGAAGAGGAAGAAGAACAGGAAGAAGGAGAAGGAGTTTGATAAAGAGAAAAATAAAACAACACAGTCCAAAACTGCAAAACTGCTAGCCAATAGGGGGCAGACCAACAATGAGCTGGTCTATGTTAGATTTCTCTTTCTCATGGAGGCGAGGAGAAGAGTTTGAGGCCCAACTGTCCTCCAGAGTTTTGAACAGGCCGTTCAGAGATCGCATCTGAGAGACTCTTAGGATAAAAGTATGGAGAAAGGACTGTTACAGACAGCTGAGATAGATAGAAATACTATAGGCAGTCAGACAGGGCTGGGCCCTCGATGAAGCCAACATAAAGATAAGATACCTGTGGGCCAGACCTCAAGACAAAAGACTAAACAAATACATCCACATACCTCCCTAGAGATGAACAGCAGGGGTTGACCACCTTAAAGAGTCTTTGATCCAACCCTTACGGGAAAAGCCCCTGACCTAATCCTTACGGGAAAAGCCCCTCTCTGCATGCCCGCTTGTTATGTGACTCGCTTTCCCATTTGATCCCAGTCCACTCAGTCTTACCTGGACAATTACGCCTGCGATCTTATTAGCAGACCATAGTTTTGTCCATTTCCCCTACCTTGGACCCGCCTCACCTCATGGTTTCTCCCTATAAAAGTCCCTGACAAAGACAGAGTCGGGGGCAACCCACGCGGGCCCCCCTTCTGTCCCTCTCTTGGACAGAAGCTTTCTTTCTCTCAATAAATATATTCTGCTCTTAACCTCCGTTGTTCCTAAAATTCATTCTTCGGTTTTAGAGAACACGAACTCGTCTGATATCATTCAGGTTGGGATATTTATTTTCCTGTATCAGGACCACCGGCCAGAAGGATTAACCATCTGAACACACAACAGAGGACAATGGGGACAAAAATAATGGAAAACAAGCAGCACAAAAGCATTGATAACATAGGGAGGGTGCTCTTGCAGGCACTGTCTCTTTTAACAAAAGTTAATCCCACTATGGTAACTCAGGGTCTGGACAGGGTGCTTCGGGGTTTTTTTCCCTGCTCTTATCCCTCTGAACAGGAGTAAGGTGCATGGCTCAGAAGCTCCTGCCACTGAGTATTTTTATTCTTCCTTTGTTTGCGTTTTTCCTTTTTCAAGCTCCCAACAAGATCATTTTGCCAGGGGAATGTTTTCTCGTGTGTGCAGGGTTTCAGGGATTGTTTGGTCTGAAAAGCATCAGCAGACAATAACTAGGAAATGTGCTAAACCTGCCATCAATTTGCTTTATTGATGTGGGAGTCTCAGCGGGTCCTGGGCAGAATAGACCATTCCCCAGGTGAGCAGGCTGCTGAAAATGCTGCATTGCTGAAAGGGATGAGTCAGGTGGAGTCAGAAGCCACGAGAGGAAAAGGACAAGAAAGAAACAAACAGAGGGGTAGAAACCGAGCCGGAAGTCCCGGGACAAAGTCCATGATGGTAAAAACAAAAGCTTCTGGAGATGCTAAAAGGGAACGCTGCTTATCCCAGAAGCTCCACTAAAGAGGATTTTTCAGAGATTAAACAAGGTTGAGTGGTGAGGAGAGAGGAGGGCTTGTGTGTATCAGAGAACACCACTGCGGTGGAGGGTTTCTCACTGTTCAGCTGTTCAGTTTTAATAAAATTCCTTCCACCTCCAAAATAGGATTTGATTCTGCCATAGAGAAATTTAAAGTTGGCTTGGTTTATGGCACCTGGACAAATGGGAATTATCAGCCTATAATTCCCCAGAGGAGAGCTGATATTTTGATAAATTGTAAGAGCTGAGCTTGAGTAGTTTATAGCACCATCAAAACCTGGCGATGTATAATCTTATAACCACAACTTGCCAGTGAATAAACGTTTGTTCAGTGAGTGATTTAGGAGTCTTGAGTTCCTCCCACCAAGCACAAGTTGCTGCCTGGGTATTGCCCAAATGCCATCGCCAAATGAAGCCAAAGACACTTCCTCGCTCAGTAGATTGCCAAGGCTCACTGCCAGGGTTTCTCCAAGCTGAGCACACTTGATCCACACTCACATACAAACACTTACACGACCACAGGAGTCTTTTTAAGTGACATGCTAACAGGTATCTCAGAGCAAGGAGTTTTATACAATACATCCAAAAAGCAAGTATCTGAATCAGTATGTACCTTTGGTCATGATCAGATGATATTAAAATTTATAAGATCTCCTGTTTGGAAAATAAGTTCAAAGAAGAAGCCACAGGGCTCAAGTCATTCAAGAAATATTTAGTGTAAGGCTCTGTTAGGGCTACATATAAATGTCCTGTTAAACAATCAGGTGGAGGAGAGAAATAGAGGAGAATTTCTAAAAAGCACTGAAAGATCATGCTTCATTGTTTATCTAATTTATTTGTAATATATACGCTTGACTTTAAAAAGGAATTTGACATCACTTAGAAAATTTGGCAAATAATGCTTATATATTTTTATTTATGCCCAAATGTACTTCATAATATATATGCGTATGTTTGTGTGTATGTGCACTTTTTCAGATGGATCGGGGGAAGCACAGGAGAGGATTGTGCTGAAAGTCAAGAAGTAAGTTAAAGCAAGCTGGCTCTGAATTTCTCCTTAAGTGCTCTAGAAAAGGGAAAAAGAAAAGATGATGGGTGCAATGTAGCTCTTGAGGAAACCGAAGTTTTGTAAGAAGCGTGCTCAATGATAACCTGGGCGACGTAGTGGTGGTTCCAGGGGTTAAGTCTCTGTCACACACGACCAGGTCAATGACCACGATTTAGCAAGCAGGTCTTCTTTTTCCTCTCTGTATCCACACAAAGTCAAACAAATTGCTTTTCATCCTTCATACTGTCTCCTAAAGAGAAACGATCCAGAGGGCTTTCTGTGTCACAGTCACATGAGGAGACCTCAGGACTCAGGAAAGGAAATACTCTTTACAGAACAGTGGTAGTCATCCGGCTTTATAATCCTTGGAGTAAATGGATTACAGCTGTTGACTGGCCAGGTAGGGGCTTCACAATGAAAAGCAGGTGGCTGCGTGGCGTAGCTCCCATATATTTCATTCTAGGGCTCTTAGTGGACTTTCTTAAAAATATCTATGTCCCAAATTTCCTGACAAACTTTGACATCAGCGTCCATTTGTCTTATAAACTTTGTGGTTAAAACATGTGAATAGCAATATCCAAAGATGGTTAAGGGCACATGCGGTCATCTTTGTACATCTGTGGATGACACACCCATGGATGCAGCCAACTATAGATTAAAGGTATTCTGAAAACTAACTGCATATGCACTAAACGTGTACAGAACTCCTCTTTCCATTACTCCCAACACAATATGTGGGTCTTTACATCATATTAGGTGTTATGAGTAATTTGGAGGTGATTTAAAGCATACAGGAGGCTGTGTGTAGGTGTGTAGGGTATATGCAAATACTATACAATTTTATATAAAAGACTCGAGCACCCTGAAATTTTTGAACCTGTGGGGATCCTGGAGCCAATCCCTCACAGATACTGCATGGGAAGCTTCTATTTTTAAAAGCATTTACGGGTCTTCTGTACCCTTGCACATCAGAACCCAGGATGCTCTGGGGAGAGTGTTGCTCAGTTAGGTGGATAGTTCATTGCTGCAGTAGGACAGACAGAATGCAAAAATACCAGTAGGAAGTTATACTATAAAAATTCATGAAATAAAATACTTTTAAACTTCAATATCAGCCCAAGAGTACTATCTTTCTAATGCTTCTCTTAATTGAACAGTGAGGATTACATAGCCCATTCTTTCATTTATCCAAGAAAGCACAGAGTTAAATTAAATGTCTAACTGAAGTAACAAATTAATCCTTTTAATTGATTTCTTAAATGGTTTTGTTCCTATTTTTAATTGTCCTGTTACTGTATGCTGCCTCAAAGCTTTTTAGAAAAGGCATAAATCATGCATAAGCAAATGTACACAATAAAAATATCTTCTACAGTCGCTTAGGCAAATTGTAGGAGAAACCAATGAATTCATATGACAGCACAAGAGAAATTGGAGAATGAACATTCCAGGAACTGCTCCTTGGAATGCCAGAGATGATCCATGGGGCCGGTCTGTTCACAAATGCCCGAGGAGGAAGAGAAATCAAACCAATATCAGAAAGAGTTCAGGGCTTGGTATTCTCTTCAATAACGGAGCTTTGTGATACCTAAATCAAAGCACCAGGCAGAGCCAATGCCTTCAAGTTCCACGGGAGTCACATAGAGAAAAGCAGTGATGAGGGCGACAACAGGGGGCTATGCTTTATGAGGAGACAGAAGATGTACCTCCCGCTATTCAAATCTGAATTTTTGTACAGTATGCTTCAGAGAAAAAAAAAGACCTATCTGCTGGTCACAAGTATTGGTCCCATGTCCATCTTCTGAGCCCTGATCTAAACCACTAGTGGATTCCACTCCGTTATGATTTCCTGACCACTGGCATTTGGGGTGTGACACTCACGGTGCACAAATTCTCAATCAGTGCACATCTGGGGTTCCCAGAAACCAAAAGCCATACAGACAACCCCAAAGGCCCCCTCTCGAAGAACTTCAAACACCTGCTTCCCTCCCCCTCCCCCTACCCAGAGTGAGAAGCAGTGTGAACAGTTCCATGGATAGCTAGTCCATCTTTTGACATTTTCATATCACACCTTGTAGTTTTGCTTCTTTGCAATAAACAAGTAACATGATTTTCAAGTTTAAGAACAGTATAATAGGTGACTGTTTTATTTTACATGGGATTTGCAGGGGTACTGGTGAAGGGGTTGGCAGGAAATATGAAGGTAATGAGATGAGGAGGAGGAGGAAGAAATGATCCAAGGCAAGTCAAAGCAGCCACTGGGCAAAGGAAGCCACAGGGAAAGCATGTGCTGAACCTGCCATCTTTGTTATTGCTACCACCACACTTTTTCAAAGCTGCTCCCCTTCATCCTCTCCACCCACTTGGAACTTTCCCAGAATGCTCAATTGGAGAAATTCTGCGTTTTATATCTTTGGCCCTTGAATGAAGGTAGAACCCCGTCTTAATGACTCCCATTTACTACAAACACCCAGTTCTACATAATGAGGTCACAGCCAACTCACGGTTAACAGCCCTTCCTAACTCAAGGTTGCCGTCATGGGTATAATTGGCTTCCTTCAATGAAAAAGTCATGTAGAAAAGACACATCCCCAAGTACTTGTTTGTTTATAATCAACATAGTTAATATACTTATTACACACAGGTGCTGCATTCAGAAAGAGAAAATACTTTTTCTTGATCATGTTGTAATATTCTTAGCAAATCTGACATGGATTCTCAAAGTAGAGCTGTTTAAAAATTTTCTGTGAGGGGAGAGTCCTTCAAACCTATAGAACCTGGGGGGGGGGTGTGTAACCATCTCCCTTGATGAGAAAATGACCTTCACATTTTTTAAGAAAGTGGGACAGTCTTGGGGATATGCAGACTTACAGCTGTTTGAAGATGAAGCTGTTAATAGTGAAGAGAAAATGAGAAAAGGCGTGGGTAGTGGGGTGATAATTCCACTGATGACAGACAATTTCAAAACCTTAAAACATAGGAGAGTCAGAGAGGTGAAGTAGGGTAGAAGGTTCAAATCAGGCAAAAGTCAAAAGGTAGAAGTGATTCTGAGGTTAAGGCAGAAGAACAAGGAACAGCAGGGGTGGTGTGGGGAGGAGAAAGGGATCCCGTAAATCTTACTGTAATCCTTTGTATTAAAGTGGGCTTTGAAATGTAATGTCTATGCTTACCGACGAGACAGAAGAGATTGCAAAGAAGTTATTGACAAGTTCCAACAGACTCTGACACTGACTCAGGGCAATTCTGAATTTAAAAAAATCAATCTGTTTCCTCTATGAATTACAGTATCTACAGTGGACATTAATTACGTTGTGGGCACTACATTGTGAACTTTACACACATTAACTCTTCTCATCTTAACAACAAGCGACCTCCTTGTACAGCTGAGGAAACACTGCACAGCTGTGCACAAAGTTAAGCAACCTGTCCGTAGACACATGGCACAAAGGGAGAAGCAGGGCCTTGAGCAAAGTTGTGCAGTCTCAATACCTGCCTTTACCCATGGGGCCATGCTGCCTCTTTCCCTTGTTTAACATGCTCTGCTGTTCCCTGGATGTCAGACCCCCGGAGGACCCCACGACGGCTCCTCGAATGGGCCCTGAAGTCATTGTGCATTGTGCATTCCTCCTCCCCGTGTCAGAACTGTTCAAATCAAGGTGGACACAGGGCCTACTCAGACCGCTCAGATCCTCCTCCCAAGAATTTGGGATCAGAATAGAAATGCCCACTCCATCTGTTGGGTCTGTTTTTTGCTGAGAAATAATCAATGCAGGAGCCATGAAATATCTGCTTTCTTGCCTCCAGGACTATTGCAAGGAAGAAAATGGGGAATAAGTGAAAAGACACACAAAAGAGGTAAAAAATAGGCCTTTGCTTAGCTCTTAGGGGTCGTCCAATTCCTTAGTTCAGTTTTCTCTGGTGGCGCGGCTAATTTCTTGCCATAAGAGTTGGTAAGACACCCTCTAGCCTCATCCTAAGTATGCCTTTGTTGCTTAAACTGTCCTGTGTTAGTTTCTGACACAGGCAGAGCCATACCAAAATTACCACAGAGACATCTGACCCATGAGTTCTATCTTCCTATACATAGTTTACAATGTGGTGCCTTTATCCTATTCAACATTTTCCATCTTCTTGGAAATGAATGAACCTTTCCTAAATCCCACTGAGATTTAGTCTTAGGAAAATAGCAATACCACAGGCACTAGCACATCCCCATCTGCTACTGTAAAGCCTGGCAGGAAAACAATACAACCGAACCTACTGCCACTTGGCTCCCTGAACCAAACAGCACATACTTTCTTGTGAACATTCGCTGATCCATCCCACCCAGGAACCGAGCAAATGGATCGATTCAGAGCAATGGTCTCTCAAATGCGTTTTTCTGAAATGATGAGATCAGACCTCTTTAGACATTGTCTGATAAATCGGGTACTGGAGCCAACACGAAGAAGGCAGCAGACACTGGTAGTATAGAAATGGTTAAAAATTACCCCCCTAACGTGTAAAACCCTAAGTGCCCCTCTTCTTTGTAGAGTAGCTTAGATTTTAATGGTATTTGGGCTGTTCTGATAATTTATGTCTCCTTAAATCGAAATGACACTGAAATCTTTAATAAATAATTAAAATAGTCCTTGATCAAAGCTTAGTTTCAGTACTCCAAAATAAAGTATTGCAGTGTGAGTCCTTATTTTTGTGTTGATCACCAGAGCAACTTTCCCAAGTAAGCTACCCTTTTGTAGAGGAAGTGGAGGCAAGGATACCACCAGGGATTTTTTCCTCTAATTGACCTGAACTTGCCTGAGTATGTGGATGAGCTTGTACGCGTGTGGATGAACACAGAACAGGAGAGCGTCTTCTCACCCTCTTCCTTCTGCAGGTGAATGTGTTGTGTCCTAAAGAGCAAGGTCTCACAACAGAGTGGCAGAATTCTCCTCCTGAGATTTTTGGGGGGGGGTTAGGATAGGAATGACCGATCGGACTGACTGAACTCTGGGTGTGCTGATATTCTTGCTTTAAAGCACCATATTTTACCGCTCTGATGAGGCTTGGGGACCAACTCTCTTAGAGATTCCATAACCATAGAAGGCAAGCCTACAGTGAAGAACTCAGAGCAGATCAGAAGAACATGAAAAGTCATCAGCAGAAAGCCTCCACACCGGAGGAGGCTCCGTTCTGGGCTCTGCCGTTGTCTCATGCCGTGCTTAGGTTCTATCTGGAAAAACTGAAGAAATGTAAAAAGGAAGAGGAGCCCAGGTTTTGTGGATGTCATGGGCAGTCCTCAGATCCCTGCAGAAGATCTTGTTAGCTCCCCACGACTCCTGGCTCTTAGTGGCAGCTTGTACTGACTATTCAGTGTGCAGAATTGGAAATGCATGTCCTCTTCGTGAGATAAAGGAGTCCCGTACCCTCCCTTCCAGAACCCAGGCGACCTAGTTTGCTGAGGAATCTCCAAACTGCTCTCCACAGTGGTTTCACCAGTCTGCATTCCCACCAACAGTGCAGAAGAGTTCCTGTTTCTCCACAGCCTCGCCAGCGTTTGTTATTGTATGATTTCTTAAAACTAGGTCCAGAGGTGCCATTCAAACCAGCTATTCCCCTTCTGGGTATTTTCCCAGATCTGAAAACATATCACCGCAGTATATGTGCACCCATGTTTATAGCAGTGCAATTTGTAATAGCTAAACTGTGGAAGCAACCCAAACGTCCACCCACAGAGGACTGAATAAAAAAACTGTGGCATTTTTATATGATGAAATATTACTCAGCTATAAAGAAAGACAAATTTGAGGCTTTTATAGGAAAATGGTCACAATTAGACACCATACTCATAAGTGAAATAAATCAGAGGTACATATTCAAGCAACGTATTGTATCACTACTATAAGAACCTGAAAGTGGGAATATAAATAGGAGGTATGAAGGGAATCTGCTCAAAAGTAAAGAGCAAATGGCATGAGGGGAAGGAGAAAAGGAAGAGAGGGACAAATATGTATATGTGTGTATGTGTGTATGTGTGTATGTATGTGTGTATGTGTGTATGTGTGTATGTGTGTATGTGTGTGTGTGTGTATGTGTGTATGTATGTTTGTATGTATGTGTGTATGTGTGTATGTGTGTACGGAATGGCTAACATGGTTCCACTGTTGACTTACGTCACTTTATAGTAAGGAACGGTTGATGACTGGTTGTTTGATCAAGATCGTATGTCTATATGTGTTCTTCTGAGCATACACTTCGAAGTTATCAATATGTAATACAACAACCGTTGTTAATTCCCTGTCATTTTGTCTATAACTTGATTTTGATTGTACTGTTCTTGTGCTACTTTGTGTCTCTGTTAATGCTTTCCTTTTTTGTTGTTGTTGTTCTTTTTCTTTTATACTTTAATAAATAAATAAATAAACAGAACCCAGGTGATATGCATGAGATGCAGCCCACGACGGCATTCAGGTACGCATGTCGGTCCCTAAAACAAGAGCTGCTTAGTTGCTTTACCCAGAAGCTCACATCCTTCTACTGTTTAAAATGTCTTGACCTATCTGCACACTGAATAGTCGGTACCAGCTACCACTAAGAGCCTGGAGTTGTAGGGAGCTAACCAGATCTGCAGGGATCTGAGGACTGCCCTTGTCTTACTAAACTTGCAATTGAAGAAATTTTGTGTTGAAGGGATCTAGTCATCTGATTTAAGGTAAATGATTTCCTAAACAAGTACCAATAATTGAGGAGCGATTTGGTCACTCTCGTTTTAGAGAGAAGCACAAGCCCCTTCCACTTCTCTTTGATAATAAAATACTGTCATAGCTTTATACACTTGGTTTCTGATACCCATGCAGCTGCTTGTGATCGGTGTTACTAAAAAGCTTTGAAGCGCTTGTTTGTACATGCCCGATTTTCTTTAATACACCAATCGATAAATAATCCCACTCTGCAATCTCTCAGAGAGAAAAAAATAAGCCTTGAAAATTGAAGAAAATAAAGCCAAATAAAATGTTTTTCACATTTCTTCATTCTTGTCATAATCCATGGAATGTGGCCCAGGATCTCCATCTAGTGGAGTTTCTAGAAAATAACTCAGCTATGCTCCCTCTGAACGCAGGAAACCGGGATGGAGCCATCGAGCCAGCCAAATGATCTCTTTCAACACAAAATGCATCTAGTAAGTATCTAATATAGTAAGTTGGCACTGCCTCTTCATACCTAGCACCCTCTATGTTCTCTAGGTCATTCTTCATAGATTGTTGTTATTATCTACTATTCTATTACCTATTCTATTATTATTGTAATATTATTATATATTATATCTATTATTAATTAAGATAATTATATAATTATATATATATATTATAATTAATAATTAATTATATCTATTATTAATTAAGTCTATTATTAATAGACTTCAGGATTGCCCTCAAAAGCCCCTCCTTTGCTGTACTGAAAGCAGGATAGGCCAGGTAGGGTGGTGCACGCCTGTAATCCCAGAATTTGAGAGGCTGAGGCAGAAGTGATCGTTGCAAGTTCAAGACCAGCCTGGGCTACAACGTGAGCTCAAAGCCAGCCTGAACTGCATAGCGAGGCCCTGTCTCAAAAAGAAAAGAGAAAAGAAGAAAAAAAATAGGATATTGGGTGTTTCCTCCTTCTCCTTCCCAAATCCATATTATAAAATTTTTCTGGATTAAAAAAAAAAATCCCCCCTGTCCAGGCAAGGGAAAACAAAGGGATCACAATTCAGGAAAAGCCTAATCATTAAATCTATAAGAAGTTTGACGGAAAAAATTGTCGGTGGTATTAACTCTTGATGGAAGTGCTCTGAGGCAGTTGAAAGAGTCACAAAACAGCACGATCTCTACGTCACAAGACTCCTTGTCTTTTCCTCAGGGCAGGCATAACCTCTTTCCATGCAGCAGATTGGAGAAATTTCAATGACTGCATGTCATTTTCTGTACAGAGTACTTCTAGTACTTTCTCCCCTTTCAAAGTCAAACATATGCAATGCAAGTTGCACATCCTCAAGCAATGCCAGCTGCTATCCTTGGAGTAACTTTTGGGAAACTGTTAGGTGCGATCACCACCTCCTATGTCTACCCGAATAATCTGGAAAGGTTAATCCCTTCACTGAATTTTCTATGCCTGGTATTTTGCTTCAAGCCAGAGTTCATCCTTCATGAAGCCAGGAAAGATCTCTAATTTCTGATTCCTATGGTTCAGACCCTAGGTTTTGTCACATTGTCAGTACTCTGCCTAGAAAAGTTGGGTACATTTGTTATGCAGCAGGGATCTCTTGTTACAGTTATGGTGATCAATAGGTTAGTTGCTTATGAATGACTAGTACATCTTATTGGGCAAAGAGATGCATACTAATTTGAATTAAATAGCATTAAATTACATACTGGTTGATTTTTTATTGCAAAAGAGCACCAGTAGCTGGTGCTGAAGACTGTGCTGCATGATCAATGTAAATCTATGACTGCTGATACAAAGCCATTGCTTCAAAGCCAACCTGGTCCCTGGGCAGCCATGTTCAATATTATTTTTGTGTCATATTTGAGATTTATTCAGATCATTGTGTTCATGGCTCCGCTGTCCAACCTGTTGCCCTTTCGCCATGTAATGTGACAGTGTCTTTCACTCTGTGTCCTCAACCCTATGTTTTATTCTGACCAATTGGATGTTAATAGACTTGGCTCAATAGGCACTTAAAAAGTGCTGAGACATTCCTACTTCCTCTCTCATACACCTGCAAACAGCATAAAAAACATGTCTAGGCAACCCTACCAGAAGACGAGAGCTGTGTGGCCCAGTCACTCTGGTGACATCTGACAAACAGGAGACATACGAGCAGGACCAACCGCTACAAGAGGAACCATCCAGTGGAGCAAAACCAGTGCCTTCTCCTGCAGATCCTTCACGGCACTGGGCTGGCCTGGTTTGCCATGCAGCATTATTAAGGCCATAGATGACTTGTAGAGGATGCATGGTAAGTTTTGGAATGGTTTGTAGATTAACTAGAAGAAATTCTAACCGAGCAACAGTGAACTATAAGTAAAACTACAGCTTATGATACAGAAAGATGAGAGCAAGCAGGAAGAACAAAAGGGAGACAGTGCCTCATGTTGAGGGCAAGTTGAAATTGTGGGTAAGCTGGGTGGATTACGATGGAAACGACGGAAGTCAAACAACAAGGCCAAATGAAGAAAAACACAGAATCGCACTGTTAAAAGTACTGGGTAGTAACTCTCAGAGTAGGAGGATGGCTACAGCGGAGGCTTTGCTCTCTTCACGTCGAACATGGTGAGCTAATTGCTTTAGCTATTATGGAACTGCAGTTGCGGTTACTCCTACAACTGTGGTTAGATCTCCAATTAGCTGTAAATTGAGGGATAGGTAGGAAGAGCTCTAAACCTCCTTCCACGAGTCCCTTAATTCTGTGATTCTAACATACCAGTTTATGCTTTTGCAAAACAATCTTAAGAGGTGAGGTAACCGTACTCACACTTGCTGCGAGCAACAAGGAAGCATTATCTGTGGCATTCATGTCGCTGTTACTTGAGCTGGAGAATGTGTCTGGAGAAATATGCTAATAGCATGGTTAGAGAGTCTGTTTCATCCAGGAGGCATATGCCTTTGTTATCTTCCAGTATTTCCGGAGGGCTTAACATAAAGGAGCTGACTTTGCACTAGACTACTGTGACCTAACATCCTGCATGTTATTCATGCCAAGGGATCTTTGGGCAGGAGTAACAAGAGCTTGGAACGTATGGAAAACGCCCCATCTATGCTCAGTTTTCCATACTGAGTATATTTTTATATGCACATATGAAGTAGCATTGACCTTCAAGCGATTTGTTTTGTGAATCTGTGGGGTGTGTGTGTGTGTGTGTGTGTGTGTGTGTGTGTGTGTACAAACAAGTAAATGTCAAGGACTTTCTTTCATCACATATGTAATGTCATACATGTTTGTTGCCTTTATAGTAGTTATTCAGAGTACAAGATATAGGCATGGTAACTTGTCCAAATATTATTAGCACAAACCTTTCTTTACAATGTACTAAGAGAAACTAGCTGTATAACCATCTAATTATCTTGTGTATAAATATATATATTTTTTCTTTTTCCTTTCCTTCCTTTCTCCTTTCCCCCATCACAGTTTGTCTTTTCTTTTGAACAGTTTCTTCCCAATTCACAATATCTATTGTACATTTTGGACTTTATTTACTCCTTCAGTTTCTCACATTAGTGAGACAATATGATGTTTAAACATATGGATCCGATTTATTTCACTTATGAGTATGATCTCAAGTTGCATCCATTTACCTATAAAAGTCTCCAGTTTATCTTTCTTTATGGCTCAGTAGTGCCCCATTAAAATGGATAAAATCCTTTTTATCCATTCCTGAGCTGATGGTCCTTTGGGTTGTTTCCAAGATCTAGCTATTGTCGTGCTATAAACATTGGTACACGTATATTGCTGTGGTATGATGTTTTTAATTCTGGGAAGATACCCAGAAGGGGAATGCCTATGTTGAATGGGACCTCTAATCCTACCCTTTAAAGGAATCTCCACACTGATTTCTACAGTGGTTGAACCAGTCTACACTCACACTAACAGCAGAGAAGGGTTCCTTTTCCTCTCCAGCATTTATTATCAGTTGATTTCTTGATGATAGAATTCTTTCTGGGGTGAGATGCAATCTCAGTGTTGTTTTAATTTGCATCTTGTGAATGACCAGTAATGTTGAACACTTTTTCACATATTTATTTGTGATTTGCATTTCTTCTTCTGAGAAGTGTACACTCCTCTCAGAAAAGATGGGAACTTTACTGATTCCATCTTAACACTATTTTATTTCAACAAGAATAGACTCCTACTACAGTGAAATAGTTACTATTCCTGCTTATATTTTATCACTTTTACAAAATATTCTATTGGGCAATAAAGAGCTAAAAAAATAGTATCTTGCAGAATGGAGCCTGTCATGAAAGATGAACCATGGCTTAGTAGTTAAGCGCTCAAGTTTCTACACATAGTCCCCTATTTAGTCTTCGTGTCCCAGCTGAGTTATCTAACTTTTCTAACCCTTGATTTCCTCATATGTAGAGTGAAAAGAAACAACATGATCATTTTCAGAAGTCAGTGAGGCAGTTTGTGGAATATTTAGTCACTGATGCATAGTGGATAGTAAATATTAGTACTACTAGCAATTACAAATGAAGTGAGAGGATGAGGTCAGTGAAAATAAAATTATATTTTTTACAATCCTAACAAAACATGAGGAGTTTTGTGAGCTTTAACTACAACCTCAGCTCGCTTTGGACTCCACCCTGCATTTTGCTTTTCCGGGAGATCTAACTTCTCTTTGTTCCCTTTGGTGGAGCCGTGCAATCCCAACTTAGGTTAACATTAACTAAAACAAGCCCATAATGAATTCAGCTATAGAGACCACCCCAGTCTATTCAATGTTGTAAAGTCATACTCCTCTGTCCCCAAGGCATTTCTCTGAAACCAAACAACATCAGGAGAAAGATACAAGAAAACATGAGAACTAATTCTTTTCCACACTATTACAAATGCTTTTGTTTTTGCTACTTTTTGAGTAGCTTTGCCATCCCCTCCACCCCCAGGAAGTTATGCTAACTTGTAATTCCATGTGAATTAATGAATGAAAATTTCATACAAACGTATAAAAATATAGCAGCAAGTTAGACCAATATTGAAAAAAAATACATCAGGGAAAGGTCAGTGGAATACAGCACTCTGGTTAAATGAGTGAGAGAATGTTCTCTGGCTGCAGTTCAGCCCCTGCGCCTTGTGATGCAAGAGCCAGTGGCATCTTCAAGTGTAATATGCTCTTTTGAGTGCAAAGGTCAGAGAGGCCAAGGGATGAAGGGAACCCCTAGGGAGATAGCTGCAGTTCTGGTTCCTAGTAAAGAGATCTGAATGCGGTTAAAATGAGTGCTTACCGATAGCCTGGGCTTCATTATAACTACACAGAAATATTAGTAATTATCTTCCACTGATACTTTCTCGTTCATAGCAAATCAATTGCAACATCTCATTGACCCAAAAGTTAAGAACGCGATGAGTTTTTACCATTTCCCAACTGTTTTACTATGATTGACATATTTGTATGTCTCTATAATTACATTTTAAATAAAAGTCATATTTGACAACTAGTTTACAAACTTACGGAAATATTAACCTTCAGCCCTTAAGAGCTGGCACAAGTCATTGTATCTCTGATTGTATCCCTGTTCTAGGGTGGTGCTTGCCACTGGTATGTATTGTGCAAATGGTTGGTGAATTAGTTCATTAATTAATATGTGACTGCCAGAGCTAAAAATTTCCAAATTCAAATGCAATAAAAAATTCAGGTTTTTAAATCAAATGTTGAGGTAAGACAAAGGGCTATAAGACAAAGTTCTTAGTAAATAATCAATCAACTAGTAAACGTTTCCTGTGCTGTCATATAACACTGCAACATTCAAGCTAGAAGTTAAGATTTTCTGTTGTCACGGCCTGGGATATAGCTCAGCGGACAACTGCCTGCCTGGCAAGCACATGGTCCTGAGTTCGATTTCAGATATAAAAATAAAAAGAAAAAAGGTTTTCTATTGTCCATCTAGTCTAAGAACCTGAAAGAGTAAGTAAAACCCAAAAGTATGACCAACTTTGCACCCTTAGATCTGGTCATCTGAACAATTAATCTGAAGACAGCAATATGCAATATAACAACCATTATTGAACTCCTACCATCTTGGTGAGTGAAACTCTGTATCACTTCTAATGTTTTCATTATTTTTTATTCTCTGTAATTGTTTAATCAATCTTGCATTCTTACATCTGGTAATCTGTGGAAGATAACAATACATACTGTAACAACCACTGTTCGTTTCCTATCATTTTGCTTTGAAATTCTGTATTTTTATTGTTTTTGTGTTTTTTATCTTTATTGTTATTTTATTTTCTCTTTAAAATGACAAAAAGAAAAACAATTTTTTTAGAACCAAAAACTGAATTATATATTTGTTGTGATAGTTAATTCTAGAATTTTCACATTCTATACATATTTGTCAAATCTTACATTTCAGATTGACCCAGCAGTAGGCCTACAAGGCCACCCGAAGACTGAGTGACGGGGCCCCATTGTGCCCTCCGGGACCCTGCCAGCTTCCCTGCAGCTGCCCAGTTGTCTCTCTGATGCATTTCTTCGTTGATTTCCTGGCGTTGGTAGCACTGCAACTCTTCACCAAGAGCTTTTATTTCTACCAGGTTCAGGAACAGATCGCCTGGACTTGGGGTCACCACTGCTGACCGTGATGGATCTCAGAGCGCTGGAGCCACTAGTTATGGGGAGAACAGGGCTCGCCTTTTTTGGATGTGGCCCTGCTAGGCCCTCTTCTGACAGGGGATAAGAAATATACTTAAAGCCCAACATGCAATTATTCAGAGACTAGAGACACATTTTAGCCCTGCGAAGACCTTTAGGTAACAAGGAAAACGAGGGGGAAAGCACTATACTAAATTCAGAGTTAATTAGATTAAGTGAAACGATGCTTCTATCAGGTCTGGCACTTAACTATTCCGTAATTAATACCTCCCCCAGGACACAGGAGACCTAAATAATAAATAGTTCGCTTACTTCAAGTTCCGCTAAATCATTTATTATCTCCAGGTAAAATTAGTAGGTTAGCTTAATTGATACTCAAGGCAACTCTGCCTCGCAAAGTTATCATATATTTTTCCTGAAATTGAAGTTTGATTATACAAATTCCCAGAGATAAGAAACAAGCTTTATTGGGTCAGTTCAAAACTGTTGAAATTGTGATTTATAAAATCGGCCACTAGAGGGCACAATATAAAAGCCAGTGGTGGTTGAGCCACAGGTGGCGTATTATTTACCATGTCTCCATCCGTCGCTTTTAGAGTGGAGTTTCTGCTTCCTAGGTGGTGACAGTTCCCCTCTTCTGTTTTCTATTGCTTTATTCAAAGGAACAGTTAATGTTTAATTGCTTGGCCAATCTTATGTGCCTAAATTTGTTTATCTGAGTAACCAATTTGAAGATAACAATATGTAATACAACAGCCATTGTTAATTTCTGTATTGCTCTTAGTGTTTTATGTTTGTTTGTGAATATATTTTAGTCCTTTTATCTTTAAAATAAAAAAATAAAGTCCATCATAATATAACCCACACCCTATGCTTTACATATTTAGTGTTCGCCTGAATGAAAGCCACAAACAATTTTACCAAAACGACTTTTCACATCTACTTAGGTTCCAAGTTTCCTTCCAGTAGGCAAAGAGATCGCGACAATGAACAATCTTGAAAGTTAAATGCAGAACAGCTCGGGGCTGGGGATATAGCTTAGTGGAATAAGCACCTGCCTAGCAAGCACAGGCCCTGAGTTTGATCCCCAGTACCGCAAAAAAAAAAAAAAAAAAAAAAAAAAAAAAAAAAAAAAAAAAAAAAAAAAAAAAAAAAAAAAAAGCACAGATAAATGCAGAACAGCTCGCTGTGTTATCTTTTCGTGCTTTGTAGCTACTCATTTGTTTATCTGTAGTAGCACCCTTTCTCAGTACACAATGATTACATTCGCCGTGGGGAGTTTGTCTATGTGCACGGCACATGTTAATTATGGTTTGATCTCCTTCCCAGCTCTTCTTCCACCTCCTCTCCATGCCTCGACCCCCTTCCTTTTTGCAAAAGAACTATTTCCTAGTATTTTTTTATTTTTCCCTTTATTTTTAAGTTTCTCATATAAGAGAGATGGTGCATTATTTACGCTTGTGTGTCTGATTAGCCTCACTTACATTATGGTTTCAAGACGCATCTGTTTTCCTACAAATGGCTGACAAAGTCAGGTTTCGCCTTCAGGTTGCTGGTTAGAAAGAAAGGTGGAGCATTATCTACTTCTTTGTGCTGTGAATCTAGTTTATACACAAATCTTCGGAACAGTGAAGAAATTGCACACAGCCTTCACAAGTTCTAAAGAAAGTCTACCACCTTCAAAATTTAAAGATATGTACTTTAAGTCTAAAATACCACAATTGGGGGGGGCGCATAAGTCCCTATTGTTTTCTGCTTTCTCAAAAGATGTTTTTATGTAAACTCTCAGGGGTTTGATGGAATTTTAATACAGATGATAAATTATATTTTATTTCTACCCCTAGAAGGCAATAGGTATAAAGGTTGTTATTAATATTGCTCTCAATCTTTGGTAAAAGTTTTTCTCTATCTATGCAAACCCAACTTTGTGAAGGACATTTATACCTAGTATTCTGTTCTTGGTAGTGATTTAATGAGCTACACAGCGAGGTTGTAGGTGAGTGAGAAATCTTCAATCATAACCACAAGGCAGGTGGTAAAAACTTTAAAGCATTATAAAATCAGTGCTTCCATTTTAAGACATATAATTTGTGATATTTTCTTTCCATTTTTTAAAAGGGAGAGAGCATGTAAAATACCATTTATAGTGAAAGCTATTTCCCATAACTATAATTTCATCTGAAGACCAATGGATTTTTATAAATGTTCTGATTGGAGAAAAAAGTCAAAAATTCAAGCCAAATGAAACAAGACTCATAATCATTATGTACTACAATATATACTGATAAAAAGTTCTAAAAAATCAAAGAAATATATTTATATAGATCAGAATTCTTACTGATTATCAGTAATGCCAGGATTCCAATGCAATATCTTATTCCCTCTTCAATCTGAATATGTTTCACACATAACCTTGGCTGGAATGTCATTTCAGTGGAGGAAAATGTATTTCATTGCAATGAAATACAATAAACATATAATAAACATACTTGTTATTGCAGAAAGATTGAAAATTTTGAGTATTTTTTATTAAAGAATTTTGTAAACCCACTTAACATCATGCTAAAATATCATCTCAGTGTAACAATTATATTTTGAGGAGACAAAGAATTCACAACATTCAGAAGCTAGATATCTATCTTGCAGAAGACACAATAATAGGGTCAGCAAAGGACACTCTGTAGCCTCTGCCGGGCTCCTCTCTCTCCCTCAAAAAGACTGGCCTGGAGTCCATGTCCCCATCAGAAAATCATACCTGAAACCCAGTGCTTGTGGGCCCTTCCTGGAAAACAGCCACTTTGACTTAAAAGTGAACAACCAGAGTTACTTAAAACTCAGCTGCCTCCCATAATCAACATGGAATGCCTAAGGCATAAAGGAAATCTAAGTATTGAACTACTTCCTTCTTCTTCCTGATCTAGTAAAAGAAAATTTGAGTCAAATTGATCTGCACTAGGTTGTTTTTGTCAAAAAGCTTCTTTTAGAAAACGATGTAATTCCTAAGAAAAATGCTTAATTTTCTGATGTTAATTGAACTAGAATTTGTTCTTAGAAATTACTTATCTACATCATGAACTCTAACCAAACAAGTTTTTTAAATCAAAACTTGAAAGTGATTCCAACCATTCCCTTTTCCTATAGGAAATGCCCCTACCAAGAGGAAATTGTTGACTGACCTCCCCGAGTATTTCTTCTCAAACTCTCTATGATAAGCAACATAAATTAATTAATTATTTCCAAATTATTTCGGTTGATACTTTCACAAAATCCAGTACATATGAAATGCTGAATAAATGACTGTTTATGTTAAACAAAATCAGCTCAAACATTTTCATTATTTTACTCAGCAGACAATTCTCTCAGATCATTGCAAACATTCTTAAATTCTTATTCTCAGTTTTCATATCTACTTTTCTCAGTCCAGTAGTACTTGGCTGACAGCAAGAACACACAGACAGCAACGTCAGTAGCATTGTACTAAGGACTTTTCTCCTTACTGTATGTAACATGATCATATAATTTTGATATGTGCTTAAATCTTGGAAGAATATTAACATTACTCAAAATGTGTTTCAAGGTATTTAAATAGCTATGAGCAACTTAAGGTTTAACGAAAGTTTCTTTCATTTCATAGGACTTAAAAAAAATCTCACAATTGTTAGTGAGTGCTGGAAGTTTTCTGCTTAGCAGGGAGAGAAACAGAGAATGGGTTTTGGAACTGTACATCAAGGTCTAGCTAAGCATGTCCCTGTAACTTTATCCAAATGGAGACAAGGAATAAGAAATAAAAGGAAGGTTGGAAATCATCTGGTAACTATATAAGAAAATATCTTTAAAAATAGCTGTTTTTTCCTCATCTGCTATATGGAAAATCTATTAAATTTAGAAGAGAAAAGAAAAAAAAATGTTTGGGGATATTTCTGTACTTTTTTCCAGTAGGAAAACTAATTTACACACACACACACACACACACACACACACACACTGAATGGAAGCAGCCAAGCTAAAGTGCCCACCAGTGAGAGTGACTTTAAGATTGGAAACACAGTTTCTGAAAAGTATAATTTGGGCTGCAATTGAGCAAGTTAATGCTGGCTGACTTACAAGCTCTGTGTGTGTAATTTCCTCTGAATTACCTGAACTCAGTTCTCCACTCCCCTGAACAATATTAGACTCTCGCAGGGACGAATTTATACCTTGTATTAGTCATATTCCCCTTGCTGTGACAAAATACCCAACACCCAGGCAGTTAAGGGAGGAGAGAAGCTCATGCTGGCTTAGGGTTTCTAAGTGGTACATCCATGGTCCACTTGCTCTGTGGAAGAAAACACAACAGAAGGGCGTGGCAAAGCAAAAGTGTTCACGTCAGGGCAGCAGAAAGCAATAGAGGAGGCACCAAGCGTAAGAACATACCTTTCAGGTCATGCCTTAGTGACCCACTTCCTCCCTCCAGATCCTACTTCCTAACAGCACATCCTGCTATGAACTCATCGGTGGCTCAGTCCACTAGTGCATGTAGCACCTCCATGACGTAATCACTTTCCAAAAGCCCCACCAGGGAGCACCAGAGATTTGGGAGGAACATTTTAGGCTGAATCTATAGCACACTTTCATTTTTCTAAACAACTACACTGGATTGGAGGCCATTTATGGAGGTTGCTTAGGGTTGTCTTTTGGAAAATTTCATATTCCAGCTGGCTTGATGGGAAACTGAAATAATTTATGGAAAAAATTTATTAAAATAGAAAGTTTTATGTAAGAGCATCTAGATATGCAAATGGAGATTTATAAATACTGTTATAGTGTACTGTTATTTTTATCACCATCTATGAAGCCTCAAACTCTGAGTAGTTAGCAAGAAAATGAGTCAAGACTTGGATATGTCCCTAAGCAATCATGAAAAGTATTTGCAAAGTTCTGTGAGTTAGAAGAACTAGATATTATCCACAGTTTTGACAAATTTTGACTAACATTTTTGATAAAGTAATTTAACTTTAGTTTCCTTATCTATGAAGTAAGGGTAATTTCTACCTAACTCTAAACAGCATAACCTATGGAAAAGAAATTTGTAAAGAAAGTAGAGGGCTATAAAAACACTACATTTCCCCTCTATTCATAACATGAGAATGCCTTCCCAGAAGAACAGGCCATTTTGAAGAGAAGTCATATCCTGATGTATGTGCCATGCACAATAACTACTCAAATTCTTTCAAATGAGTTTCCATTTGCTCTTCACTCTTAGAGGATAATGTTTACTTGTTAAAATACTCTTAACTTCTCTCTGCTGGGATAAGGCTGTAATTGTATTTAGCCCTGTGAAGTGCAGTGTGGGTAACTTGCTAAGTAATCAGGTCATTGATTTCTGTGGATGCCTGAAATCTGTGGCCTAGAATAACCAGCATTTTGCTGCAAATTAAAGGCAACATCTTCACCATCATGTAAGCAATTTATCTGCATATGTTAGAGGTCATTGATTTGCCTAGTGACGAGAAACCAAGTTATGCAAAACCAATAGAAAAAACTAATGATGTAAGTGAAACTTTGAAAGAGAAGTAGCATGCACATGTATGACCTCTACAGAACCAACTAGTGACCAGGTGATGAAGTTATGGTTAGTACTTGCAAGGAAGAAACTGTTGGCATATTACATGTAACCAAAAAAAGTGTGTGTGTGTGTGTGTGTGTGTTTGAGAGAGAAAGAGAGAGAGAAATGGTGATAGTACAATCATAATTATGAGGAAAATTATCTTCAGAAATATAATTATGAAATAACAATTAGGGATTGGCAGCACAATAGGACACTTTCATGCAATGCTTTTATCTAACCATGACTTCATCAACAGTGCATGTAGACATTTAAAGGGGGGCAAGTAGAATACCAGGAGCACAAATATCTATTTTTAGAATAGAGGAAGTGAGGTTAAACCTGGGCAATTAGAAAAGCATTACCCTCGTAACATATCCCAAAGACTGTGAAGGGGACCATCACATACGTGAGGCTAACCAATACAGAGTTTCCTAACAGCCACACAAAGTCCAGTTTCTAAGGTTATTCTTAAGAAGCCTGCTATGAGGCAGAGCTGATGTGTGGAAATGTGTCCAAACAGTATGCTGCCACTATGCCAGGCTTGATGAGCTCTAGGAGTTCATAGTCCTGAAAGAGTTACGGTCCTAAGTGTAGAGAGATACTAAATATCTCCCAGTTTTCATACAGTACTGGGCCAATGGGCCATAAGAATATTTGTTATGTTCTTTTTGCTATCAAAGAAAGAGATTGTGGTGCAGATTTGTAATGGGGATATTCTTTTTTTTTTTTTTTTTTTTTTTTTTTTTCTTTTTTGAGACAGGGTCTCACTATGCAGTTGAGGCTGGCTTTGAGCTCACTTTGTAGCCCAGGCTGGTCTTGAACTCAAAATGATCCTCCTGCCTCAGCTTCCCAAGTGCTGGGATTACAGGCATGAGCCACCACACTTGGCCCTGGACATTCTTTTTTAAATGAACACTCTTTTAGTAGTTTCAGATCTACAGAAAAATGGAGAAGAAAGTATAGCTCTCCATATACTCCTTCCTTCCATTTCCCTATTAGCATGTTTTTATTACTGTGATGGCTTTGTTATGACTAATAAGCCAATACTGATACATTATAGTTAATTAAGCCCACAGTTTATAATAGGCTTCATGTTGCATCTTAAAGTTACACATGGAACTATCTCTATTGAGATCTCTAATGTAAATTTAAGGTGCTTGAGAGGTGTATTCTATAAATAAGAATATCTATAAAATGTCTTTATAATCTCTTTAACATTGAATAGGAATATGAAGAAGTTGTGTTAGGAAGAAAATATAGGAAATTTTATTATAGAAATAAACAGATATTCTTGTTTTACTTTTACTTAATAGCTTTTTTCTTCTTTTCCTTTCTTGTTTTAAAGGTAATAAAAAACAATAAAAATGATACAGAATTTCAAAACAAGATGTTAGGAAATTAACAAGGGTTATTATATTGCATATTACCATCATATATATGATATCTCTATATATCATGATATTATCATATATACCTTCCTTCTTTTCTCCTTTCCCCCATCCCAACAGTTCTTTCCTCTTGAGCAGTTTCTGTCCCTTTCACAATAGCTATTCTTATTTTAAGAAATGGAGTGGACAATTTGAGGAGCAGAAGAGCTTGCTGACTATAAATGCAACAGCTTCCAAAAAGCAAATACTTAATAAACGCAAGTACTTGTCATTGCAGCCCAGGGTTCTCATATGTTATAGAATTTATTTGAGGAAGGAATAAGTTCTGCAATATCCTTGATCCGCTGAGGAAAAGACGGAGCGAGCTGTTTCATGATGCTGGAAAAAAGAAAAGTCTGCTCGAAATAAGAACATAGGGCTGGGGATATAGCACAGTGGCACAAGCGCCTGCCTGGCAAGCACAAGGTCCTGAGTTCAATTCCTAGTACCAATAAATAAATAAGTAAATAAAGAAGAACATAGTTATGTCATCTAAAATCACCCTTACAGTTCAAAGGAAGGAGAGACCACCAGAAGTCAAGTTTTCAAGCATCACTGAAACAACAACTTTAGGCACTTCTAGGAGCAGCGACCTTCAAGATTTCACTTGCTCATCAATGCTAAAGCAATAATGTCATCATTCATATTCATGTTTCTGTGGATAATGTAGCTGGCCTGTGGGAAACTTTCTTTACAGCTACCTTTCCTGCAGTGGGAATTAGCACATAAGGGTGAAATAGAGCAATAAAACATCTGAGCTCTGGGGCTGGGGATATAGCTCATTGGAATAAGCGCTTGCCTAGCAAGCGCAGGGTCCTGAGTTCGATCCCCAGTACCGCAAAAAAAAAAAAAAAAAAAAAAAAAAAAAAAAAA